>CM059197.1:17226074-17525283 GCA_030323885.1 Branchipolynoe longqiensis
GCTGGTGACATCGGGGCTGACAAGGGGAAGAGGTCCAAGTTGGACACACCCAACACTCCTGATATCCCCGACAGCCCCGACAAGTTCAATAGTCCGTCAGAGTTTGGACTGGCCGATTCGGACAAAGTTCCAGTTGTTGTAGGGGCGACTCGTGTGGGAGTGGTACTGGCTCCCGTAGTCGACGGCCAGGCCACTCCCAATGTGGCAGCACCAGCTGGGTGGGCACCTAGTCCTGGAGGGGCCATGGTGTGCCCCGTTACACCAAGTGTGCACCATCCCCACGGACAGATGTTGCACCAGCTGAGGCACAGGCAGGACCGGATGATGGTGCATGTAGAGTGGCTGTATGGGCCGAGGTTGAGGCAGAGGAGGCTGCGGCTGAGGCTGAAGATGCGGCTGGTGTGGCTGCAACGTATATCGCTGCACATAGTCCTGGGTTTGCGACGCCCAGGGTGATGCCGGTGGGGGCTGGTGAGTCCACTGGTGGGGCTGTGGCTGACTTGCAGAAGTTCCAGCCCTAGGCGCGCAAACCACAGGACCCGGTGCAGCCACAGGAGCCACCACAGCCACAGGAGCCTGAGGAAGCATGCATCGGCAGTCCTCCTCCACCCCATCCAACAAGATCCGGTTGATCCTTGCCCGTGTGTGCAGAAACCGCTCCTGCGGCATTGTCATCAGCGAGTCCCGCAGATAGTTCACAAAAGCCGCACATCTCCATCATGGCCAGTGTAGGGGGCGGCTGCATCACCTTCAGCAGCTCCCCAGACTCATCGAACCTCTTCTGTATGGCAGCCAGGAGTTTGACGTCATCTGGGGCTGCCCGTTTCCCCTTTCCCCGCTCTCGGACTGGAGCGGGAGGAGGAGCGGCAGTGGTAACATCCTCCTCCATCCTCAGCTCCAGATCTGCACCGACATTCTCAGCCGCATCCAGATCCCTCTGCGCAGCATCTAACTAAGGCAGCGCACACATGCAAGACAAAATCATAAAATAACATAAGTAACATGAATGCAAATCAATGTTTCCAGAAAAGACATAAACAACAACACAAGTAAAAACAAAATGGATAAATGATTAAATTGATTTCTGAAGATTAATTACGTAAATGAAGTCAACAACACAAGTCAACAATAAAGAAGAACAACAAATATATAACGTTAAACGATTAACTTGATTTATCAAGATTAATTACGTAAATAACATATATCGATTGTCGACTTCTCCAGAGTAATAGGGGTTTTACGAGAATCCTAACGCCCACATTAGCCCAATCTAGTCAGAAGGATAAAAGATTTTGTACTTACAGTTCTGCAGGGCTCCGATCGGTGACGGACGACGGACCGCAGAAAACTGAACTTCTGCATGATCCACCGCTCCCTCTCAGTCAGTTCGGGTCGGCCTGGGGGCGCTCTTCTTTTTGTGGAGCTGCGTGTTGGTGTCCCGGAGTGACTTGAACCACCCCTGCAGATGGACGGATGTTCTCCCCATCCGGTTTGCCTGGTCTTCCCACATCTTCCCCTTCCTGTCGGAGCGGTGGTAGTCCATCATCTTGACCTTCCAAATGACTGGATTTTCCTGGAGGAAGTCCAGCATCTGGGCCTCCTCGATGACCGACAGAGAACAGTTGCTTTTCTTGGCCCTCTTTTTCTTGGCAGAGGGGAAGCCGGAGGTGCTGTTGGAGGCTGAGGCCGAGGCCGAGGTGGTGGAGACGCATGCAAACTCCCACAAGAAGCAGGATATGGAGAGCTGGAGCGGGGCCCCCTGCATCTGGCTCTGCCTTCCACCTCCATCTCCATCCATGCAGAGTGGTGTTCTGAGAGTGGTGTTCGCATAGTGGATGTTTGCATAGTGGTGTTTTGGAGGTGGAACAAAAAACTCCATGTTACTCATACGCTAGACCCGTCACATCTAACCATCAACAAACGTCCCAGTACGCCAAGCACATGTAATCATACGCTTTGAATATGCCATCATACGCTAGGTATACGTTAGCCATACACCAGGCATACGCTACATGTACGCTTCAAACATCACTGGGAACCCCCCCACCCCGGTGCAAAAAGTTCGCCATATATCGACCTATTTTGATTTTCAAATTATTTCGAAACGCCACTCACACGCCCCCGCCATACATCGTAGTGTGACATGCCTTTAGTCTGGAGTGACAAATCGATTCGGTAGAACTTGTATGTTGTAGTGGGGGTGGGAGGGGGAGGGTGGGAATGGGGGGATGAAATCTGGCGGGCGGGCATGGGCTGGGGGAATTGGGGGCCCCGAGGCCCCCACTTTCATGCCCCACTCCGCCGAGTACAGGGCCACCCAACCCGACACGCCCGGCTCACACACCCTTCCCAATTAATTAGCCACCCGAGTCCCGGTCCCTTCCGACCTGGACATCCACGAGTGGCGCCGGGTGCTCCGGGGCTACGACGACCCCCTGCTCCTCGACCACCTGGAGTTCGGGTTCCCGGCTAATTACAGCACAGCCGGGCCCCCGACGCCCACCTACAAAAACCACCGTGAGGACCCCGAGTATGGCCACCACATCACCAAGTACACGGAGGAAGAGCTGTGCCGCGCCGCCCTCCTCGGCCTCTTCGCGGTCCCCCCATTCACGCCGTGGGCGCAGTGCAGCCCCATCATGACGCGGCCAAAGTCCACCCCGGGCAGGCGCCGCGTCATCGTGGACCTGTCCTTCCCGCCAGGCCGCAGCATGAACGCGGGCATCCCGAGGAAGGAATACCTCGGTCGGCCGCACCTCTACAAGCTGCCCTCCGCCGCCGACCTCGGACGCCGCGTGGTCCAGGAGGGCAGGGGCTCCTTCTGCTTGTCGGCCGACGTCTCCCGGGCCTACCAGCAGCTCCAGGCAGCCCCCTCTCCACCCCGCTCTTCGGCATCACGATCGACAGGCGGGTCTATATGGACATCACGCTCCCCTTCGGTTGCAGGACTTCGGGCGTTGCCTGCGTCCGCGTCACCGCTGCGGTCGTCTGGGCCCTCACGCAGCGCAGCTACTACAGCACCGTATACGTGGATGACTTCGTCGGTTGCGAGGCCTCATTCCTCGCGGCGATGCGCGCATTCGACGGCATCCGCAAGCTCTGCACGGCCCTTGGTCTCACCCTCGCCCCCGATAAGTGCTGCCCGCCCACGTCTCGCTGGGCATCGAGTGCGATACCGAGGCCATGGTGCTACGAATCCCGGACCAAAAGCTCCGCGAGTTGGTCGACGAGTGCGAGCGCTGGCTCGACCGTCCCACCCTCACCAGAAGGGCCCTGCATCGCCTCATCGGCCGACTGGCACACATAAGTACTTGCATGCCACCGGTCAGGACCTTCATGGCGCGGATCCTCCACAGCCTTAGGTCCGCCCCTCGGTGGGCGCCGCGGACGTCGACCCCAAGCTCAAGAAGGACGTCCGCTGTTTCCGCGTTTACGCGGCAGGCAGCAACTGCCTCCTCCCCCCCCCCCCCGCGTCCCCGTTTGTGGCGCGCGTCAGGCAATGTGGCGAGAGGCTCTTCGCGACGCCGGTCCGGCACGCCCCGGGTATCATCCCCGTCATTCACGCCTACATGCGTACCTTGGGACACCTCGGGGTCGCTCCTTGGGCGGCGACCGTGATGGGCTACTTCAGCTTCCTGCGTCAGTCCAACCTGCTGTCCCCCTCGCACACGCCAATGGGGGGGGCCCGCATACGCTGCGCAGGGAGGACAGCCGGCCCGTTCCCGGGGGGCTGCGCATGCGCATCTCCTTGACGAAGACCATCCGCTCGCCAGCGCAGGCCGTGTCCATCTTCGTCCCCGCCATCCCCGGGTCGCCCATCTGCCCCGTCCGTGCCTGGAGGCGAGCCCTCGACCTGACTCCCGCGCCAGGGGATGCGCCAGCTTTGCTTGCGCGTGCGGGCGTCCCCCTCACCCCTCGTGACATGACCCCCCTCGTCCGTGCTGCCCTGCGCGGAGCCGGCATCCCCGGAGCCGATGCCTACACCCTGCACGGCCTCCGCAGGGCGGGCGGCGCAGGCTTGCGCCTGAAGGGGGGGGGGGTCGACCTCTCCGCGATAATGGCTCAAGGAACCTGGGAGTCCGATGCGGTCCACGCGTACGTGCCGAAGATCGCGGCCTCCGACGCCCCGAGAGCCTTGGCCCTGTGTTTTGGGTCAGCTCCCGGGCCTACCTCCTCCCAGAGTGCTCCTTCTCCCTCTGCAGACTTGGATCAGGTCGATTGATCCCTGACCTCATTACCTTGAACTGTACCTTGTGTCATTATCGCTTAGTTGTAATAAACCTTTTTCTCCCAACTCCATCTCGGGCTTCCTCTGTTCGGATCGACCCATAATTTCCGAATTGTGGTTGATCCGGCGGGAAGCCCGAGACGGTCACGTCCCCAAGCACCACATGCTCCCTTCTCCTTGTCTGACCTGCATTCGGGCTAGACTCCTTCCTGCATGGATTTACCACCCCCACCCACCCTCTTTTTAACACTCCAGGGGGTCGGCTCCTGGGCCTACCTCCTCCCTCTGCAGACTTGGATCAGGTCGATTGATCCCTGACCTCATTACCTTGAACTGTACCTTGTGTCATTATCGCTTAGTTGTAATAAACCTTTTTCTCCCACCTCCATCTCAGGCTTCCTCTGTCCAGATCAGGCCACCACGCCAGGTCTCTTTGACTACATAAAGTAGTTTGGGTAGCAGCTGCTGGCTAAGTTTGTTGTTAGTAATGATGGGATAAACTGTTTGGGAGATTGTATATTTAGTTGTAGTACATAGTGGTTCGTACCTCAAGTAAAAGTAAACTTTTCATGGAATGAAATAATGCTCACAAGGGCTAATCTTCCAACAGTTAAGAAATATTCAAATAGAAATGCACATTTAAAAAATTAAAATTTCATATATATTTGCTGTTAATCTAGCATAAATTTAACAGACAACGCATACTTCGTTAACTTAGTTTATTATATGTGGGTACATAAATAATTTGATATTGTACATTTATGTAAAAGAATCACCCAGTGCTTTACTTATAAAAGTATTATTCTTTAATATACAGGGATGAAAGTGGTCTCCAGCAAAAAGCGCAGAAAAGAAGCCGAGATTATTATACCAACGGTGCATCGTCAATGACCGTCAGCAATCTTCACACAGAAAAAGTGAAATACATCTAAAACCACACCACCTAGAAACAAACTAATTAGTTGTGCAGTCCCTATGGTATGGACAAGTAGGTGCCGCAGTAAGGGGGGGAATTAGGGGTGCGGGGAGAGACAATGTCAGGCATATTTATTTAGTAGATTAATTTTGAATCTTCAAAACTATGTCGTATTTCCACAAGAGATAAACTTTTGGATTTTGATAATGTGAAACCTTGTAAACCCTAAAGATAGGCATCCATAAATAACAGGTCCCTGAACTGGAAGAGGGGCAGTTAGTGATAATGTAGTGGTCTGGTGTAGTGCTTTCAGTGCAAAAAGGTCTTCCGTATATCACGCGATCAACTTGGAGTTGGACATAGATGAAAGTGGTCGTGCAGCAAAAAAGAACAACTCAATTCACAACAATGCAAGCAGTAGGTTCTCCAGCCAGGGTCTGTAATAATCGGTCATAGACATGGTGCAAAGATTCTGCTTGATTGGTTGGTTGTTAGAGTTTTACATCCTGGCAACATCTAAGGTCATCTAAGGACGGGTACCGACTTGTGATAGTGCACACTCATGAAGACTATAGTTCTGCCCCAGTGGGAAATCAGGCTGCGGGCACCATGGCCCAATATCTCACTCAGTCACATTATCCTGATACTGAGCTAACCAATCCTTGTCCTATCATATTAATGTTGAGTGCCTGGCTAGGAAGCGACAAGTTATAAATTTTTATAAGTCATTGGTTTGACTCAACCGGGAACCGATCTCCCGATCTCCCGCACTACACCGATTCGGCCACTGCGCCCGGTGACTATGCTTGGTCAGTACTGGATGAGACTTGACTTCCGGGAATTCTTCACGATTCCCTGGTAGTGCTACGTCTACAAAAGGATTTCCCACATTTTCGTTGAAATTCTCCCCTCGTATGAGGTACTTTGACCAATTGACTGGCAGCCACTGACTAACCAATAACAGCGACTCCCTAACAGTGATAAAGCATATGGGCGGATTTCCACACTTTCACGGAATCAATCATCTGGGCCGCGTTCAACTGCACACCTCGGAGGCTTTCCAAATCTCGCGCCACATACATGCACTTCCCTGCTGCTCAGTGCGCATGCGCAACCAACTGTTCTTTTTCGATCCTACTCGAAAAGCGTGACGTTCGGGGCATATTCGATTAACACGACCCAAGCGACTCTGGTCACCCGAGTCGTCCGAATTTCAAATAGAACACCGCGAGTGGAGTCGACAAATACACGTGCCATGTGCAAAACAACCCGACCCCAGTAACCCACCTCTTGGCTGGCATTTGCAAGGAGCGATGACGTCACATTTGCGCTGGTACCATCCTGCAGGATAACAGCCACCGGTACCAGTCTTACATATTTCTTTTGGTAATAACATAGATTAATGAAATGGAAATATCACTAAACTATACCATCATAAAAATATTTAAATCATATTTTGCTGTAATTATATCGGCTATTAAAAAACAAAAAAAAGGGCCATTTTTTTCACCCCGAGCGTGGAGAAGGGTATTAGATTATTCGACCCGAGTCTGCAGGATGTGCGCATGCGACAAAAAGTGGCTCGGGTGACCAGAGTCGATTAATCGATTACGCCCTCGGAGACGACCCCAAGGCACACGTTACGGAAATTCTCAACAAAAGACGTCGCGGAGCCATCTGCGGCATACCCTGAAAGAGGCCCTGCATAGGGGCCTCTAACTGCTGTAATATATTTAATGATAGTTAATCAGCGATTATAAAAAATTATGAAATATTGCAAAATAGAGATATTTTATCCCTGCTTGGAATAGTAATCAGATCACTGTTACAAAATAGATGCACTTGGAACACCTGTTGAGAATAAATACACATACACCTATCACTTTGGCAGTGATAAGATAGTATCATATCTCTAGTAAGAACTGACAGTATTTTTCACCTCATGCTACATCCCTGGTATTAAAACTCGGTACTACGGAACTACCGCACTAAATTCCGCTAGGCCTCACCACCACAGCTTCAGGAAACAAATGTACAAAAATGTCATGCAAGTTGTGTAAAACTAGAGATTAGCTCCAGATTTCAGGGATGAAAGTGGTCTGTGAAAAATAACCGCGGAAATCAAGCAGAGACCTTGGTCCCATCTAGTAGGTTCCGGCAGAACCTAGATAAAGGATTCACCCGGTACTCACAGTACACGAGTGAAGACCAGCCTTATATAAAAACGGTCGAAAAATCGGGCTAATGAAATGAGTCTTTATGAGAGCCTAATTTCACAATCTAAGAAGCAACATTTATTCTTTGTATATGTCTTCATATTTCCCCACTACCTTTAAGTTGAAAAATATAATAAAACATCTGGTTTAATAAGATTTAAAAGTGAAATCGACAGTGTTCTATGGCCACCATCCTGTCTTTTTGCATTCTCTCCCATTTCACCAACTCTGTGCCGATATAAGTAACCATTTGATACTGCAGCCATGCATTGTACTTCCTGTTCCATACTAAAGCTATTTTCGAGCATATTTACAGTACATTGTCCTTCATCCGTGTACTACAAGTACCGTGTGAATCTTTTATCTAGGCAGAACCAAGCCAGGGGTATTACACCGACGGCAAATACCCCCCCCCCCCCCCATCCACTGCCCGCATAGAATTAGTATGCCTACTGTCAGGGAATTACGGGAAAATGTCAGAAATCAGGTTTCAACTATCTCTGTGGCTATATTATCACCAAAATTTAACTCTTTCTTCTTTGGGTTTTATATTTTTAGCAACATCTAAGGTCATATAAGAAGGAGATTCAAACTAACCAATTGCTCATATACATCCTGATTCCTTGGCATTTTGTTTAAAGTTGCATGGTCAGAGGAAATATAATTTTGTTAAAATTAAAACAACTACTTACATTTGATCCTATATATCCAACTTAGATACTGGTGTATTAGCTAATGATTTGGGATGGCATATACAGAATAACCTGTGAATTTAAAACCTCACCCCTTTGGAAACTCACTTTGAAACACCCATTATGCAGGGAGGCCATTAAACAATTAGGCCAATCTTGTGACCTCATTAACCTCCCCCGACCAAATAGGCCTACTGTGCAGGGCCATAGAGGGGAAGGGGAAATGATGTGGATGTTGCCCCTCCCCTCCATGTTGGATATTCAATGCTGTTTGGTCAATTCTATAAATATAATTAATCAATTTGGGTAATTTAAATTTTGAAAAATTTACATTTGTCAATTAAAATTGCATCTGCCATCAGGACGATGTATGGTATGAGGGAGGATGAGACATGGATGACACAACAGTAAATAATAACAGAGCAATAATATGTACATGAGAAATGCAAGCAGCACGCATATCCTTGGCGGTCTAAATGTAGGTGATGATGCGCGCGCATGTGTTTTGCCCACATACGTTTGAAATTGGTCAGCTACACCGTTTATAAAATGAAAACATTTTTTTTTTGTTGATTGTAAAAAGGAGTGAACCATATGGAGTGAGATATGTGCATTTGAAAGGTTTTGACTTTTAGATCTTTTGTATTAGCTAATGCAGCAGCCGTTCCATGCTGGCCACATCAGCCGGGGCTGACCATTAATAGTTTGATGGGATCCACCGCAAATACACAGATTTCCGGTTTTAATGCTATGATGGCAGCAGCCGTTCTGGTTGTGCCTATGAGTTATCATTTGGACGGGATCCATCGTAAATGTGCCGGGTTCTGAACTTAATGCTATGATGGCAGCAGCCATATTCTACGATCCAGCCGGACCTGAGCATTAATGGCTTGATGTCATCCACCGCAAGTGCGAAGATCTCCAGGTTTAATGCTATGATGTCAGCAACTGTTCTGGTCATGCTTTATCGTTTGGACGTTTGGAGCGTGCAGTTCGTCATATGTGAGTGTAGAAACTGATATGGTGCTATGAATCCAGGCCGTCCTCCGACGCATACGCTGTGGAATGGCGCATTTGCGATGGATCCCGTCCAAATGATAACACATAGGCACGACCAGAACGGCTGCTGCAATCATAGCATTAAACCCAGAAAGCTACGCAATTGTGGCGGATCCCGTCAAACCATTAATGCTCAGGCCCGGCTGAATCATAGAATGTACAGTTTGGTGGGTGGTTGCATAGTTTGATGTTTTGAAATTTCTGCCATTTGGACGATGTCAATCATATACCGATGTATATGTGATGTTGGATATTCGATGCTACTTGGTCAATTTGATAGATATAAATCAAATCAACCTTTCTACAAAATAATATTTTGTTAAAAACCCTAGTGCCACGGGCCTGTGGCACCAATCCGTTCCCAGAATGTTCAAACTTAAACAGAAATACCTACCTACATCCCCGTCAGGTCCCAGGATTAGTAGGTCATCTCATATCATGTGGTCACCGCGAGATGACCATCTGGGTCATAGCCACAGGACTTTTGGCAAGCTTGTCAAAATTATTTTGGGTTCTTTCAGCTCAAATTGCTTCAAAACTAATCATTTTTCATGAAAATGACTCCGGACTAATGATTAGTAGCTCATAACGATTAATTTGATATATTTATCTAAAAAATGAGACAAAAATTGAAACGCCATCAGACCATGCAACTTTAATGTTAATTGGTAAATATAAAAAATTGCAGAAATCTACGAAATCGCGGAAATCTTTCATCCCTGACATTTAATTGTCTCTTCAAAACCACAGTTACTCTTTCTTGCTCTGACTCTTCATCTTCATCTGCTGTTGCAGCTTCTGGAATTGAAAGAACAGCTTTAGTGCACGCCGATGAACAAACTAGTTAATTCATGCAACGAACAAATTCTCACAGGCTGTAAGATCTGTTACTTACATTAACTGACTAGTACAATATGGAAGTTCAGGGTGTATGTGTGCCTGTGTGTGCCCGTGTGCGTGTGTCTGTGTGTCCGTGGGTGTGTTTGTCCCTTTATATAGTGCTGCCCCACTGGGAAACCCGGCCGCCGGCACCATGACCCAATTTCCCACACATAAGCTACTCTTTCTTGTAAGCAGCAGGGGTCCTTTATAGGCACTTTCCCACAGACAGGACAGCACATGCCAAGGCCTTTGATGAACCAGTTGTAGACCACTGGTTGGAATGATAAATAGCCCAAACTGCAAATAGGTCCACTGAGTGGGTTCGATCAGATGACGGACAGCTTCACAGGTGGACACGCTACCGCCTGAACTACGTGCCGCTCAGTGCTCATGCTCAGTGCCTCACCTTCTGGTACTCGAGTCTGCGCTGCCGGTTTGCGGCGTATTCCTCGTGACGTTGCTGCTCCTGACGCTGCGCCCGCACGTCATTCAGCTGGCTGTACAGCCTGCACACAGAGTTCATACAAAAGATGGGTCACCAGATTCAAGAACATTCTCAAGGAGACATTCAATCATTTTGGTACCAACATTTTATACAATCTACTCAAAAGTCTATAATGCTGGGAAAACAAGTCCACAGATGTAACTGACAGGAATTTGTCGGAAACAAATTCATCTCACATATCATGTGACATTTAAAAGTCAAGGTTCATACAAAAAGTTGGCCATATTCAAAAATATTCGAGGGTACTCGAACCAAATATCTAAATTCAAGAACATTCAAGACTTTCGCCTGCTTGAATACCATCAGCATCATCATCAGCACCACCGTGATGGTGACGTTCGGCATTACTAGGAAAGTTCAATCGCGGACAATTGGTCTTCCTCATTCCACTGCTGCTTGCCCTATCCTAGTAATGCCGAACATCAGGTGAAGTAACAAAAAGTATAAAATTTTAAGTAACTGCTTTGACACGGCCACAGTTACTGGGGAGTTTGAACCTCAAACCTATCAAACCGGGAGGCAGACACGTTTAGCTTCATTTAATCATTTTTAACTTAGTAGTTTTCTCTTCTTTCTCAAACAACTAAATATAGCAAACAGATCACACAAAATTCCTACCTTTCAGTTCGAGCTTTTATTTCACGTTCCTTCTTCTTGGCATCAGCAGTCGTCTTGGTTGTCATGGAAACAGACATGTCGGTGGCAACAGTGGAGTCGGTACCCTGTGTAGACATGGAGCCGCTGCTGTCACTGCTCACATTTGTACACTGCATAGCGTTCTTCTTCTTCCAAGATGCTAGCGTCTCCTTCAAATGACCTTTACTCGCCTGGATTATAGACTTCTCAGCCAATCTCCTTGTCTGACTGGGCCCCATGTGACCGCCAGCAGCCACTGAGGACCCGGTGGCTAAGGAGGGCATCGACAGCTTCTGGTCCGTGTCCTCTTCATTTGAAGTAGACAAGCTACAAGACTCCATAGCACCTGAAAGTCTTGCGCGCATGGTTGACCGCTGAGACCTCTGAGTCTGCTCATGTTGCTCAAACGAAAGCAGAGATCTGGGCTGTGAAAGTGTATTGTCGTCTGATTCAGTCAGGGTGTCGATTATTGGGGTTGTGGCAACATTTTTCCGCGGTGTTGTCGTACCACTGACAAGGGTCAGGTCAGGCTCATCTGAGATGCCGGTTTCTTCTCCTACCAGCTGAAACAGTATAAACAAATAGGGCTAAAGCTGATTTTTAATTTCAATAAATATTTAGTACCAACAATGTTCCCCCCTCACTTCCAATATTTGTTCAGCCCCACTAATGTTCATATTAGGCTATGACTGTCTTAACAAGTGTGGGTTGGTGAAGCTAGCATAATATATTGGAACTAAAATAACAAGAGTTTCATCTGATCAAAATGGTACTACCCATGAGACCCCATTGTCAGATTCTCCTGGAAGAATTTCACACATGGGAATCATAAACCAGGGATGAAAATGGTGTCGAAGCGGAAAAAAAAAAGAGTAGAAATCCATGGTGAGGAAGACGATATAGTCGTAACAGTAGAACACTTTCCAACCACAGTCAATAACAAATGCTACATGCATAGCGCTAATACTATACTTGGGGAGAGTACGGGTAAAAACTGACTTCTGGTTCTTACTTCACCGATTCCCTGACCGACCACCTCCACAGGTCGAACACTCTCCTATGTCGATCGCTTTATTTGGTTCCCAAACGATCGCCCATACAATACCATTGCAATGATAAAAAAAACTCTCTAAACCGACCACTTCCCTAAATGGACCATTTAATATCCTTCCCATGGTCGGTCGATTTAGAGAGGTTTCACTTCAACACAAATCGCATAATGGCAAAAAACTGCGGAAATCTGCGAAATCATGATATTTCAGCACTGAGATTAGACAATCCTCAACACAAATATACTTCTTACTCAAACTTCATAGGAAGCTCTCCACCATTTTGTAATCTATTCAACTATATCTGAAAGTATTGCCCACCCGCTCAAAGGATTTGCTCAGATCCTGCTCCCATCGGGCACCACTCGCTTCTGGTTCCTGTTGCTGATACGCACGCTCTAATCCCGCCATCAGAACCTGCTCATCGGCCTCGTACTTCCGGCGCAGTGTCTGTGACTCCTCCATTCTCCGATCGTACTTTTCCATGGTGACCTCCGCTTGGTGACTACAAGTGCAATAAAAATGCTTGGTTTATTTAAGGACACCTCTAGAACACATTGATTTTTATCATCAGATACTGGACGTCTAACATATGGTCATTCTGACATATTTCTATGAAGGAAACTTGCTGCTGGCACATAGGCTACTATTTCCGATAAGCATCAAGGGGGTCTTTTCTATGCACTTTCCCACAGACAGGACAGCACATACCACAGCTTTGATAAACCAGTTGTGGACCACTGGTTGGAATAGAAAATAGCTCAAACTGTAAATGGATGCACTGAGAAGGATTGATCCGATGACTGACAGCTTCACAGGTGGACACTCTACTGCCTAAGCTACGTCCTGCTCCCCAAGTGCAATAAATAGCCGTCCATTAATTTATGAGCATACTACATTCATATAGATTTCCCCGAGAAATACCTACATGACATTACGATATTAAAGAAAGTTATAATGGATTTCATGTCAATTTTCTTGAACAACGAAGAAACATTGTGGTTATCCTGATTTTCCTCAAGTTCACATCAACTAAATTAATACCCATAAGTCATTATGTATGGCTATGAAGACTAATGAGAAATTAAGATTTGCTTTCAAGTTTGAATAATTCATGATTATGCGACGGACTTATTGACTCACAGATATGAAAACCAACCTAATTTCTGAAGCAAAGTTGACTGTGTTGCCCTTTGCCTCGCTGTTTGACGGTGGCATGTTTTCAGCATCAGCAGATTCACTGCTTCTGTTTGAGTTCTGTGACTGAGCACTACTTGCTGGCCAGTTCATGACTTGAGGGTTCGTTTTGCTACTCAGTTCGGTCAGTGCCTGTGGATTTGGAGAGACTGGAAACTGGTCCAAACTTTGATAGGGTTGCCTTTCGTTTGACCCTGGCGACCCTACAGTAGACCGCGACATCTCCATCAGAGGCTGTAAATGGGAAAGCACTTCATGACCCTGAAGTGCTAGGTTTGATGTCAGTGGAGATATAGTTGCTCCAGATGCTCTTCGCGAATCATCCAATGTGAACTGACTCAGCGTCATTCCACTTTTGGCGGTGTTGTCACTGACATGAGAGGTAGTTAGTGGCACATGTTCCAAGCTACTTTCAGTGTGGTTGGTTATACTATATGAAATCATGCTTATGTTAGAATCGCTGGCCAGTTGGTGCTGAGACAATTCAGATGCATCAGCAGAAGTGATCGGGCTCTCATTATCCCCCATTAAACTTTGCATACCAAACAGACTTTGAGAACCACCTCTTGCAGACGCCTGCCCAGGTTCCTCCATGGCTTCTTGATCATTTTGCATATCTCGCATTCCTGTCTGGAGATGACGAGTGACACCATTACTAGCTGACGTTGACGATAGAAACTGAACCTGCTTGGCAAACCCACTTGGAGGCTTATCTCGTTGAATTGGACTTTGGAAGAGGTTTTTAGAAGCATTCTCAAACATCTGCCGTATTCGAGATGGTGACATATTCTCCTCTGGGCTGAAGACCTTTCTCATCGGTGAAACTGGCATGAGGTTTGCTCTGTGCGCCGCTTCCATTTCCTCCTTTGTCTTTGCGGTTCCTTTGATCGGTCGCTCACAGCCAAATGCACGTGTCGTGATGCATCGCTGGATCTTGTCGGTGTTCCTTGCTGGACTTGTTTTGGGAGGCGTAAGATAACTAATATGGTACTGTGCCAGCTCTTTCTTCCAGTTCTTCTGCTTTTCTTTACCCTGTAGTGGAACGTAAAGACTACTGAACCCTGGTCGTGGTGAGGTCTCTGTTTTTCCAAGCGGATGATTTGGGCTTCGAGATACTTCAGCCTTTGGGGTCTCTTCCTGGCTGTCATGGGGCACAGAGCGTTGTTCTGTTGGAGTGTGTATAATTGAAAACTCATCTACTTTCTCATCCACCGGAGAACTGAGGGTAATGCCAGTGGTGCATGGGTGATATTCACCATCTTCCGTTATCAAACCTAAAGAAGACAATAGACATAGTTAAAATAAACACATAAAAAAACAATGAAGGGCTTCATGATCGCAAAGAGATTAGCTAGAGATGAACAGGGGGACAGAAAAGGGCTAAAACAATATATATATATAAAAAATGTTGTGAAAAAAATGGGAGCCACCTCGAAGGAGAAATCAGAACTGCAACCTGTAGTGCTGCTAGATCCAAGTAGTGGGACCTTGAAGAACTAGCCAGGCATGAATGCATGCATGCATGGATGGATGGATGGATGGATGGATGGATGGATGGACGGATGGATGAATGAATGAATAAATAAAAGGAAATAAAAGGAAGAGTGAAAATGGGTAAATATTTGATTCTTTCAAATAAATCTGGGTTCAACATCGATACACTGGCTTTGAAGACATTTTAAATGTACAGACTACAGGTAATTTTTGTGGGACGGACGCAATGGCCGAATCAGTAAGAGAAATGAGTGACTTCCCGTGTGGGAGGTTCTGGGTCTGAACCCAGACTGAGTCATACCAATGATGTACAAAATTGATACTTGTCGCAACCTAGTCTGGCACTCGGCATTACTAGGGTAGGGCAAGGACCGGTTTGCTCAGTGTCAAGATAATGTGACTGAGTGGGATATCAGCGCATGGTGCTGGGGCTGCAGTCTGCCAGTACTACTACTATGAAACTGCCATGAATGCGAACTGTCACAAGTCGGTACCCATCCTGATATGACCTTAGATGTTGCCAGGAAATAAAACTCAAACAAACATTAAACAAAATTGTGGCAATAATTAACATGGATAAAGTAAAGAGACATTAAATGAGACAAAGAAGCCGTAGAGTTGAACTGTCCACATACATGTAGGATTTGTTTGTTTGTTTGTTGTTGTTTTACGTCCTAGCAAATCTAAGGTCATATCAGGACGGGTACCGACTTGTGACAGTGTGCACTCATGGTGACTTTATAGTGCTGTCCCACTGGGAAACCAGGCCGCCGGCACCATGACCTGGTATCTCACTCAGTCACATTATCCTGACACTGAGCACACCAGTCCTTGCCCTGTCCTAGGAAGCGACAAGTATCAATGTTTAAGTCATTGGTTTGACTCGACCAGGGTTCGAACCCACGATCTACCAGCACGGGAGACGGATGCTCTAACTCATTCGGCTATCCCATCTGGTACATGTAGGGGGGTGGGGGGTCCTTTTAATTGAGGGGGAGAGGGGAGGTTACGTCCTAGCAACATCTGAGATCATATCAGGAGGTACCGACTTGTGACAGTGCGCACTGAAGTAGACTTGATAGTGCTGCCACATTGGAAGACTTCGCTGCCAACACAATGACCCGATATCCCATTCAGTCACATATTCATAATACCGAGTAAACCAGTCCTTGCCGAGTGCCCCACTATGTAGTAATAAGTATGAATTGTCTAAATCAATGGTTTGACTCGGCTGTGTATGTATATCACTCTCCTCAAAACTGGCCAGAAGTGCTACATGGAGAATTAAAATCTAATATTTGAATTTTAAACATTTTTTGGTTGCAAATGAAAGCTGGACATCTCCCCTTTACATACCTGTAAAATATAAATTGATGAGGTAGAAATTAAAGGCGTAATCTGTGATTAAGGGTCATCAACAGAACACACAAAATAAGCAAGAAAAATATAAAATAAATATTGCTGACTTTTCCCCCCTTTACTTACTATAAAGAAACCTCTTTTACTTAGGTTTGGTGGAATATTTAACACTGCACCCTATCTACACACTTAGATGGTGGGTAGAAAGTGAAATTTCTCATTGCTCAGACGCAACACATGTTTAGGACACCACACAGTCTGCTTAATAAAAATCTAAGCAGAGTTAAATAATTTCATACCGAGAAGCATATTAATCATGGCATAATATACAGAAATATGTAGTGCTTATATTGATTTTTTTTAAAGTAATTCCCAGCTGTGCTTTATTCACTGACTAATTAGCATACAATAATTGTATGGTATCAGGACACCACTGGTTACGTTTGTGACACAAATTTGTAACGTTATTTCTGAACATATAACAAAATATTGTTGTTTGTTTAAGCATGCATACATGTTAATAAATACGTCCTTTTGATTTGGGAACTGTTTTGTCTGATATATCAATGCATTACAAGATGTTAGTAAGGATCCAACCATGTCCCATATGTCATTTTACAAATGGCTGACTGTGAAATGGTTTTTTTTGGTACAAAAACACTTCACAACAAAAAAGACTAAACTTGCATGCAGTTTATTTTATTTCCTTTATTTCTAGCATCAAATCTGGAAAAGAATATGAAAAGAATAGGGGGGGGAAAAAGTAGGATGCTTTTTTATTGATGTTTTAAAATACCACCCCATGCTGACCAATTTTGAGGAAAGTGACCCATATATATACATATATATATAGTACTTCAACACACACCAGCAGACACATTCATATAAATGTATCTGCTAGATACATTCATATAAAATATAAATTATATATGATTGTATCTACTAGTGTGCGTTAAAGTACTATATCTTACATCAAAATAACTGCAGCTATGTTTAAAGAGTTATATTAGCTATATTGGAGCACATAACAATTCCAAACATAAAAAGACACACCAATGCAACTGTTTCCTTCTTTCATTCATGCCAGTGAGTGCCTACCTGTCGACAAGCTTGTGTTAATGGAGAAGGCAGCGGAGTCTTGCAGTGGAGGAAGTTTCGGGCTGATCAACTGTTCAGGCATCTCCCCTGACTGTCGATCAACCTCAACAATGCGATCCGTGCTCGGGTGCAGCAATGGACGCTCCACCACCTTCGACTCGAGTCCAACCCATGTTGGCATATCACTAACTCCATAGTCCTCTGAGAGGTCATCACTTCGACTGGCAGAGAGGACATCCGCTTCGCTTGGATCTTTAGTGAAAAGCTGGCTGAGTTGTTGCGGTATGCTAAGGTAGTCATTGTATGGAGCTTCGAAAAGGCCCAGTCCACTTCCGGCCATGTATGCAGGTGGCTCATATCTTGTGGAGCTTGTTGGTTCTAATGTCACACTGGGTGCAGTTTCCTCTTCCGGTACTTCGTCCATACTCTGGAACAGTGTCCGCATTACATGCTTTTCACAAGTTTCTCTCTTACTAGAATTTAAATGCTCCGAAGGGGTCTTTTTGTCCGTGGCAGGGGTATCCAGTTCCTGAATGGTGCTTAGTTCATGCGCAAGGACCGGGCTCTTGTTCGGCACCTTGATCACCTTTGCTGTGGGTTTAATACGGCTTATCTTGTACTTATGATCTACAGCTTGTGGTGGCAGATTATTCAAACTCAACATCATCTCTTCTTCACCCATTTCTTGCTGATGAACAAATGCCCCCTCACACTCTATTCTTTCCGGGCTGGTCAGAAGCGACATGCGTCCTTCAAGGCTTAGTGAGTCACTAACTGAGTAGCGATCAAGCTCGTGCTGCCAGCGCTCCTTCAAATTAGACATTTCCTCTTGGTGGCGTTGCTGGCTGGATAAGATGTCAAATCGTTGGAGTTGAATCTCAGCCAACTGCGCCTTCAGTGACGCTTGTCGCGAATCAAACTGTGACCACTCAAGGTCCCTGAACTGGGTGCTGGAGGAGGATTCACTCACTGGCTGAGCTTCGTCCATTCCGTAATCGACAGAGGTTGATGACAAAGATTCACACCCCGATGGTACATCTTCCTTCAGCGGGCCGCTTAAGGAGAAGGATGACAATGAGGATGAGATTGGGCTCACTTTCTCTACCCCTGAATCAAAAGCCAGACTATCTGTAATCCTAGGACTTTCCATACTTTGCTTTTGTTCCTTGTACAGCTTAATGGCACGTTCCTTGTACAAGCGAACTTTCTCTTCCATCGGTATTTGTAGCCTTGCAAGGGTTTGGAATGAGCTCATCACCGGCAATCTGGCACCAGCTTCTGGCATTGCACATTCCTGTGTTGGGATGTATGGCTTGGAGACGTAATCTTTGATTGATGTCGATGGCATTGTCTGATGATCTAGCTCACATATTATTTTTGATTGTTTTATTACGAAGGATGTCTTTAGATTCTTTAGCTTCTGCTCGAGCTCCTTTCGATCCCGACTACAAAATAATCAATGCAATAAAACAATCAGACTTAACCAGGAATAAACGATGACTTTGACAGGTACATATGGATTTTGAGGTCTTTTCATTACGACATTGGGTCATTCATGGAGATTTGGATGACAACTTTAAATCGTGGCTTCTATTCATGACTTTAAATAAAAAAAGCAGAAAAGAAAGCGAAAATCAATAGCTTGGTGGGTGATAATAGCCAAAACACTAACAAAACCTTTTCCAAGCAGAGTTTGTAATGATTGGTCAGACTAGTGCTAAGACTATGCTAGAAATGTAATGTTTGAAACCCGACTTAAGGTAATTTTATGCAATTCTCTGACTGTTAAGCCATTGGGGCTCTTTTTACATTTTCACAGCAATCCATCCCATGTACACGGACACTCTGCCCAAGCATTCCACCGCTCTTGGGGGACAATTCAGTCTAGTTCCAGAGCAGTTAGGTCGGGGCGGGGCAGGCTGGGTTCCCTGGCTACATTGGACAATTCAGTCTAGTTCCAAAGAGTTAAGTTTGGTAGGTAGGGCCTATGGGTGGGGGTCGGGGCCAGCACGATCCCCTGGCTACGTTGTAGAATTCAGTCTAGTACCAAACAGCGAAGTTAGGTTGGTTGGGGAAGGCAGGATTCCCTGGCTACGTTTGACAATTCAGTCTAGTTCCAAACAGACAAGTTGGGTAGGGTAGGTGAGTGGGTGGGGAGTGGGGGGGGGGGGAGGCAGGCAGGCAGGATTCCCTGGCTACATTGGACAATTCAGTCTCGTGCCAAACAGCCAAGTTGGGTAGGGTGGGTGGTGCCATGTATTCATGAGACAACACACGGGTCATGCGTGTCAGGTCAAAGGTCATGGGACAAACGTGAAGGGCAGGGCAGGCAGGATGCCATGGGTATGTTGGACAATTCAGTCTAGTTCCAAACAGAGAAGTTGCATGGAGGGTTGTTTTTTTGGAGTTTCCTATCCTATAGGTTGAAGTTGCCTCTTGAAACTCGATGTCAGTTAAAAATGTTCCATATCAGATTGGTTGGTTGGTTGTTGGGGTTTTACGGACATCTAAGGTCATATCAAGACGGGTACCAACTTGTGACAGTGTGTTTGTTTGTTGTTGTTTTATGTCCTAGCAACATATATGGTCATATCCAGACGGGTACCGACTTGTGACAGTGGGCACTCATGGCGACTTTATAGTGATGCCCCACTGGGAGATCAGGCTGCCAGTACTATGACCTGATATCCCACTCAGTCACATTATCCTGACACCAAGCCAATCAGTCCTTACCATATCCTAATAATGCCGAGCACCAGGCTAGGAAACGACAAGTATCAAATTTAAAGTCATTGGTTTGTCTCGACCACGGTTCAAACCCACAAACCCATTGTGACAGTGTGCACTCATGGTGACTTTATAGTGCTGCCCCACTGGGAAATCAGACCGCCAACCCCATGACCCAATATCCCACTCAGTCACATGATCCTGACACTAAGCGAACCAGTCCCTGCCCTACCCTATTAATGCCAAGTGCCAAGCTCAGAAATGACAAGTATACATTTTTGTAAGTCATTGGTTTGACTCGACCGGGAATCGAACTTCCGATCTCCCGCACGGGAGGCCTGCTCTCTACCGATTCTATCACCTCGTTCGGTCACATATCAGATGGAACACCAACTTACTTTACCCGCAGCTGCTCCTGTCGCAACTCGTTAAGTTGTTGCTCCAAACTTGGTTGCAGTCCTGGTCCCAGCTTTTTCTCACCAAGGAAAGCAGTCATATGTGCCAAGCCGTTATCCTGTAGGGTACAGATATAACTTTCAGTTTGCGTTTCAATTGATTTATTTTTGTTTAAGCAGCATACCAGCAGAATTAGGCTACTTTCTTTCAGTCATGGGGAACCGAAATAAAAAGGGAAAAGGTGAAAAAACAACACCATTTCATCATAGCAGTTCAGTATAATGTTATAAATATCAACTTCAAAATCGGTGCTTAAAACCCGGTTGTCTACTTTACCCAGTATCGCTGTAAGAGCGCTTCGAGTAAAACCGCTAATTAACTACCAACATTCCAGGATGCCAGCAGATGAGTTGGTTGGTTGTTGGAGTTTTACATCCTGGCAACATCTAAAGTCAGATCAGGACGGGTATCGACTTGTGACAGTGCGTACTCATGGTGACTTTATAGTGCTGCCCCACTGGGAGACCAGGCCATCAACACCATGACCTAATATCCCACTCAGTCACATTATCCTGACACTAAGCCAACCAGACCTTGCTCTATCCTAATAATGTCGAGCGGCAGGCTGGTATAAATGTTTAAGTCAAGTTTGACTCGACCAGGGTTCGGATCTCATGATCTACCAAAATGTGAGACAGATGCTCAACTCATTCGGCCATCCCGTTTGGTCCCTTAGTCTCATTCCGCATGTCTATATGGATTAAGGGGCTATGGCTACGGTCAGGATCCAACAGGAGCATTAAACTCCACTGAACACAAGTGTTGCACAGTGATGTTCCCAATTTGGTTCTGATGAATCATATTTGCAGCGTTCGAAATAAGAGCTTGTCCGATTGTCCAGGAAAAGTGAAAATTCAGACGGACACGTGAATTTTCTTTTCTTATTTCTACCACTGTATATTAAAAAAGTATATACAAAGGTGAGTGTGTCAGAAGTCCTCCGACCCCCCCCCCCCCCCCTACCCCGCAGCGAATCAAACGCAATGCAAAGCATTACCTCAGGTAGGGACGGCGTGAAAGCTCGAGTCATGCGAGGCAGAGTGTCAGAAGTCTTTAATATAGGGCAGCTGCTATTCGTACGGCGGCTGTATTACGAATAGCCACTTCGATATGGGCATAGGGTACATACTGAGGACATGAACATTCAGACGGAAAATGTGAAGCTCACACCTGACTTGTCCGTTGGACAAGTGAAATATTTTTGCTTATTTCTATCACTAATTTGGTTTGTTTGTTGTGATTTTACATCCTGAAAACATCTAAGGTCATATCAGGATGGGTACTGACTTGTGACAATGTGCACTCATGATGACTTTATTGTGCTTCCCCACAGAGACCATTGGCACCATGACCCGCTTTCCCACTCAGTCACATTATCCTGACACTGAGCTAACCAGTCCATGCCCTATCCTAGTAATCGTGAGCGCCAGGCTAGGTAGCAACAAGCATCAATTTTTCTAAGTCATTGGTTTGACTCGGCTGGGTTTCAAACTCACAAGTTTCTGCACAAAAAGTCTGTGCTCTAACGACTCGGCCATCGCGTCTGCATATTTGGTGAACACTAACATCCATCCAGAAATTGGATCACACTCGAAGCCCAGAAAGGAGTGTTTACAATCATTCTAAACCTGCACCATTGTACTCATACGGCATGGAGAATTACATTCGCTTCCTTCCCTAACAATCAGCATAACAGCATCATAGTTACAGGGTTGGTTGTTGGAGTTTTACATCCTGGCAACATCTAAGGTCATATCAGGATGGGGTACTGACTTGTGACAGTGTGCACTCATGATGTCTTCATGGTGCTGGCCCACTGGGAAATCAGGCCACCAGCACGATGACGCAATATCCCACTCGGTCACATTATCCTGACACTGAGCTAACCAGTCCTTGCCCTATCTTATGAATGCCGATCGCCAGGTTAGGAAGTGACAAGTATCAATTTTATAAGTCAATGGTTTGACTCGACCGGGAACCAAACTCCTGACCTTCCACATATCGAGGACCGTGATCTACCGGTTTGGCCACCGCATCCGGGTATAGTTACAGATAGATTAACACAAAGTGGGCGGACGTACCAGAGGGTGATGCCTCACTTTGGCTGCCATTTCTATCGGATGCAGAAGGGTGTCTGAAAATAGCGAGATGGGACTTCATCATGAAAGTGAATGGAAACGAATTGGTGCGATGACGCTGGCAGGTTTCCACGTGGCAACTTTCCACCTGAAGCAAACCCCATATGGAAACTCCCCGCATGACAATTCACCAGTTACTTCCTACTTGGCAACATCATATGTAGCAATTGACCAAATGCCAATTTGCAATATAGCACCTCACCACATAGCAATTTGCAATATAGCACCTCACCACATGGTACTTTCTTTGTAACAATTCACCACATGGCAATTTTCTAGGTAGCAATTTACCAGACGGTAACTTAGTATGTAGCATCTCATCACATTGCAACTTCACATATAACCTCATGGTAGTTATCTAGCATATACAATAGAACCCTGCCACCAAGCCAATTTAAGACAATTACCATAATGAGATGAGATGAGATGCGCCTATAGAGAGTTGCATAGAAGTGCCTTCTTAACTCACCTGACTGTATTAATGATGCACCCATAGACGTCACAGCTCCCTCTTGTGTATCCATAGTCGTGGTTGTGACGTCACTGTCAGTCACTGTCACTGACGACAATTGTGATGTGGGGACACTGCTGACCCTGCAGTTATCAAACAACATGTTAGTTGGTTGGTTGTTGGAGTTTTATGTCCTGGCAACATCTAAGGTCATATCAGGATGGATACCGACTTGTGATAGTGTGCACTCATGGCGAATTTATAGTGCTGCCTGACTGGGAAATCAGGCCACCAGCACAATGACTTGATATCTCACTCAGTCACATTATCCTGACACTGAGCTAACCAGTCCTTGCCTATCCTATTAATGCTGAACGCCAGGCTAGGAAGCGACAAGTATCAATTTTATACGTCATTGGATTGATTCGACCGGGAACCAAACTCCCGATCTCCCGCACACGAGGCCCGCGCTCTACCGATTCGGCCACCGCGCCCGGTAACTACTACGACCAGAGAAGACGTCACATAACTCAACACCACCATGCTCAAAGATATCGCTTTTCAATATTTTTGTTTGGCTTCAGTGAGTTGGCACGCAACACATCTGGTTAATTGCCACCACAATGACCTGTAGGGGGGCACAAATATACAAACAACCTCAATGTCACTAGGGGGATTTTCAAGGATCCTTAGACAAATTCCGGGAATTTCCTGGGCTGGAATGCGGAAGTATGAAATTCCAGTACTTTCAAGGTTTTCAATGACCCATACGAACCCTGATGTGTACCTGACACATGTATTGGGGGCCTGAACTACTGTTTATCATAGACAGAAACTGAGTAATACGTAACAGTCTAGAATAAAGATATTGTTTCTGGCACCGCAAAAAAATAAAATCGAAATATTAGCTCAAGGCACCTCAATCCCTTATGTGATACATGATATATCGCGAACCACACTGATGTATTGGGGGCCTGACCTACTGTTTATCGGTAAACTCCATCAGTATGTGATACATGATGCATCAAAAACCACACTGATGTATTTGGGCCTGACCTAGTGTTTATCGGTAAACTCCATCAGTATGTGATACATGATATATCGCGAACCACACTGATGTATTGGGGGCCTGACCTACTGTTTATCGGTAAACTCCATCAGTATGTGATACATGATATATCGCGAACCACACTGATGTATTGGGGGCCTGACCTACTGTTTATCGGTAAACTCCATCAGTATGTGATACATGATGCATAGCGAACCACACTGATGTATTGGGGGCCTGACCTATTGTTTATCGGTAAACTCCATCAGTATGTGATACATGATATATCGCGAACCACACTGATGTATTGGGGAGCCTGACCTATTGTTTATCGGTAAACTCCATCAGTATGTGATACATGATGCATCGCGAACCACACTGATGTATTGGAGGCCTGACCTACTGTTTATCGGTAAACTCCATCAGTATGTGATACATGATATATCGCGAACCACACTGATGTATTAGGGGCCTGACCTACTGTTTATCGGTAAACTCCATCAGTATGTGATACATGATATCTCGCGAACCACACTGATGTATTGGGGGCCTGACCTACTGTTTATCGGTAAACTCCATCAGTATGTGATACATGATACATCGCGAACCACACTGATGTATTGGGGGCCTGACCTACTGTTTATCAGTAAACTCTATCAGTATGTGATACATGACAGATCGCAAACCACACTGACGTATGGCAGGAAGGAGCCTGATCTGACACTAATCTGCTTGTTCATTGTTGTGTTATGTCCTAGCAACATCTGAGGTCATATCAGGACAGGTACCGACTTGTGACATTGCACACTCGTGATGACTTTTATAGTGCTGCCCCCCCCTGAGACGTCAGACCGCCGGCACCATGACCCAAATATCCCACATTATCCTGACAGTGAGATAACCAGTCCTTGCCCTATCCTATTAATGCTGAGCACCTATCTAGGAAGCGACAAGTAGCAATTTCGTAAGTCATTCGCTTGACTTGACCAGGAATCAAACTCCTGACCTTCCGCACGGGAAGTCTGCGCTCTACCAATTCAGCCACCACGTCCGGTACAAACACTAATCAGTCAGCGCGTCTAGTAATCGGCGGCGATTCTACAGGCAAGTTACTTTGAGCCAGTGATGGTGGTGATTGATGACAGTTCCGTAGATTCCTCATCCACAGTGGTGACAGTACGACTGCTGCCCGTGTCCAATGTCATCGTGAACTGACTCAAAGTCCCGCCAGTTGTCGTGGAACTGAAATCCTGGGCCACTACAAATCAAATCAAAACACTGCACAATGCACACAAAAAAGAAGTGAAAAAGAGCAAGTATGTCACCTAATTACAATCAAAGACATTGTAAATCATTTCATAATCGAAATTACACCCCCACCCGCCAACAAACGTGCATGGTTGGTTGGTTGTGGGAATTTTACGTCCTGGCAACATCTAAGGTACCGACTTGGCATCCTGGCAACATCATGATGGGTACCGACTTGTGACAGTGTGCACTCATGGAGACTTTATAGTGCTGTCCCACTGGGAAATCAGGCCTCCAACACCCTGACCCAATATCCCACTCAGTCACATTATCCCGACACTGAGCTAACCAGTCATTGCCCTATCCTGTTAATGCCGAGCGCCAGGCTAGGAAGCAACAAGTATCAATTTTATAAGTGATCGGTTTGATTCGACTGGGAACCAAACTCCTGATCTCCCGCAAGCCAGTTCCTGCGCTCTACGGATTCGGCCACCGTGGCCAGTCCATTCTTTGAAGAACAGCCAGAGTTCTTCTCAGTGTTACCGGGACCATCTGTTCCCCAGTCGCTGCTGCATTAGCGACTTTTGGCACTCATGTCGTTATACTATAGGGTTTGTTTGTTGGGATTTTACAGGATTCATATCCATTTTGACATATCAAAGTCCAGGACTTTCCAGGACCTTTCAGAGCAAAATTCTAGGACGTTTTAAAGATGTTGATTAAATTAAACTATCCCGAAACATGGCCACATTCATAGTCGACTCACTGTCTAAGATGTGAAGTGTAAATAAGCAACAACAAAAAACAACGAACATATGCACAGTTTCAATATAAAAGTCAAGCTCTAAACAGGATATTAAAAAAAAAACCCCACAAAAATCACTTTTCTAGATGAGTTCATCATTCCAGCGGCACAGTGCATTGTGGGATGCATGGAAGAAAAACAAACCCGCGCAAAGCACATGACTAACGCTAATGCACTGGGTGCAGCTAGGAGATGTGGTAGTTTCAGCTCATCTCAGCTCTTGTTTGAGGTGTAGAATACCAACTAAAAAAATATATATAATAAATTAAGATGTTAATCTTTTATCCAGCATTGTATTTACATCAATCTAATCAGCACATCTTATACCATCTGTATTTAGATTTAGACAAATCTGGGCACTCAGACTAGTGTTAGAGCCATAGCCATAGCCAGAGTCAGTTTTACTTATTTTATTCATGTTTTTATTTATATCTTATGCTTAATAACATGAGTTGGGCTAGGAAATGGGTACGGTTAATTAGACATTGGTTATATATTTCTTTGAAACAAGTTTCTGGTGACACATTTGACATTTTAATATTTAGAACAAGAATTGCTAATGGTGATGTAAACATCAGCCTGTAAAGTGACTGAAATTGTATGTTTCCTACTTCAAAATGATTAATTATGGAGAGTTGTGTCTTAAACATATTCATTATATTATTATATTGTATGCATGCATCCATGTTTGTGTAAATTGTTCTGTATTCCTATTAATTTTGATTAAATCGACGTTTTGCTCTGTGCCTATCGGCAAACTCAATGGCCGTCAATGAACCATGTTTTACAACCTTGCAACATCTAAGGTCATATTAGAATGGGTACCGACTTGTAACAGTGTTCCCTTGTGGCAACTTTACTGTGCTGCCCCACTAGGAGGTCAAGCTACCAGCACCACGACCTGATTTCACACTCAGTCACATTATCCTGAGATTGAGCTAACCAGTCCATGCCCTATCTTAGTAATGGAGTGCACTAGGCTAGTTAGCCACAATTTTGTAAGTTTTGGCTCAGCTGGGTTTAGAACTCCTGGCCTTCCGCACGGGAAGCCTTCACTATCGATTCAGCCACCGCATCTGGTCTTTAAAGTTGCATAGTCCGATAAAGCATCACATTTTCAAAACCAAAACATTTATCTAGAATTGGATCTCCATATCTGGCTTAGATACTGGTGCACTTATTAAACATTTGTTCCCACGTAGAAGGGAATACTGAGTCAATTTGAGAGAACCTGTTACTGCAGAAGCCTAGGGTGTCAGAGTTTTGGCATGCTTGCCCAAACTAATTTGACATATTTGCACTTCAAATATCTCAAAACTTAGCCATTTAAAATAAAAAGTTACTTCAAACTAAAGTAAGGTAGATTATAACTATCAATTTAATATATTTATCTCGGAAAAATGACCAAAACTCAAAAACCATCGGACTATGCAACTTTAAACGAAAGGGGAAACCACCCATTGAATGCATTTTGTTACCTGGTGCGAAGATGCGCTGGTCTGGCTGGTCGCGAGGCGAGTCAGCTGCGGGTGAGGAGCGGGAGGCCCACAGTTGTCGTTGGGCCTGGATCTTACTCGTAAGGCGGCCAAGCACAGAGTCTGACAGAAAGCAATCTTTATGAAAATTTGCACTGGTCGATTCTAGTAAACCAGACACACCTGTGTTAGGGTAATCCCTCCAATGGCAAGTTAGTTTGGAGCGAACCTTATCTTACCAATAGCTTAATCTTAAATGGAACTGGAATCATTGACATTGGACGCCAACTCAAAAATATTTGCCCCGATTTCCCAATCAGTCACATTAGCCTGACACTGAGCTAACCAGTCCTTGCCCTAGCCTAGAAATCTGAGCGCCAGGCTAGGAAGCAACAAGTATCAATTTAGTAAGTAATTGGTTTCACTCGACTGGGAATTGAACTCCCGATCTACCGCATGGGAGACCCGCGTTCTACTGATTTCGGCCACCGCGCGCGGTCCATTTTAATTTGTATTGTTGTTGTTGTGATGAATGACTAAATTAAAGGATGGTCACTCAGATAAAAAGTAAAACCAGTCCGATGATATGGAGTCCTCCCCCCACGCCCCATCTTTTTAAATATATTTATTTTTTAGATATTAGGTATTAGGTTAAGACCGTTTTAATCTACCACACTACAGTTTGAAGTAACTCATTTTAAATGGTGAACTTGGGACATTTGATATGCAAACATGCAGGATTAATGTTTGGGTGCATATAATCAATATTTTGTAATGTAATTGTCATATGATATACTACAGAAACCATTAAAAACAACAAATTGTATTAAATAGCGCCATAACAAATAGCAAAATAGTTCAGTACATGTGCTAAATTTTTTTTAAAGAGACGATTGTACTTAGCAGTAGGCATCACAATATTCCTCGTAGGTGGACACACTGAGCCTTTGACTTCGACCCATTTGAAGTTACTCCACCCACAAAACCGGACTATTACATATGCAGGGTCCGTACACATGTGGAGATATAGAATTCAAGGCTATTTCAAGACTGTTTTTTTAAATAGGAACTCAAGACTATTTTCATTTGGATTTCAGAAAAAACTAAACAATGGTGATTGGCGAATGGTGGACAAACTTAGATCAGTGGGGACAGCTTAATGGTATTCCAAGTCTTTTCAAGACTAATTACCCAAAATAGGTTAAATTCAAGGCTTTTCAAGGCCTTGAAATGGGACAAATGAAGACTTTACAGGCTCCGCACGGACCCCGGATATGCGTATATCAAATCATTTCTTTTGATTATGCCACTGGCATTTAGAATCAAACCCAAACTTCCTCACCGTTCTCCCCGCGCCGGCTCTTATTGCTCAGGTTCGTCATGTCCTTTAGTGGGTGGCGTAGCGGTAGCGCCCTCTGCTGAAAGTCGCCCAAACTGTCTGGCTGGGCTGCTACGCCGGGATCAAGTGAAAGGTCAAGGGCAGACGAGCTCGCTGGGGTCACGGCTGGGGGAGGGTGGCGCTCTAGGGCCAAGGTCAGATTGCCCTGGTGTTCTGCGAAAAGAAACAATTACTTTTTAATTAAATTGTTATTTTAATTTCATGACTCTTAATTTGCATAAATTGACGTTAGCCCGTAATGAGCCTGACTACCACACGATGGCAGCAGTGACTATGCTGAACGCTGTTTGATAAGAAGTAGCAACAGGTGGCAGCACGCTAGTAGGAACCTAGGGTGGACTGTTCCAGCTACTGCCAGCAGCCACTCCCTGAGGGAGGATACATGCTACCCGGCGGGGCAGTGACAGGTCACTTCTATTCTGGCCTTGGCGGAATAAACCAGATAGCGCCCTGGGGTTCAAAGCTAGTGCTTCTCCTTTATTCCTCAAGTGGTGTAGAACATGGTCCATCACAGTATCCATCTATGTATCGCAATGGCCTAAAAATGCACTTTGGGGCTTATTAATTCAATACGGTTTGACCGCCAGTCACTTTTTCAAGACAAGTACTTTTACAAGGCGCTAGTCTTTTAAATTAAAAATGAGCATGACAAGTTTGCAAAGTTATATTTATATCGATCAAACGAAATCTACACACAGGAGTTAATGACAGTCATGCCAGGCATTCAAATACTAACGAGAAAAGTCCAGTTAAAAGACATTTCACTTATCCGGCTACAACTAAAAGCAAACTGTGTTCTGCAGAACCGTAAACTTCTTTAAGTAGGTGCCAGACAAGGCACTGGGGTAATTTGGCCAGCAGTTTTTCGAGACCAACACCGTTTTCCTGTACGGTCTCACCCCCGGCTTTTTTTGGAACCATTCCGGTTGGTTGGTTGTTGGAATTTTATGTCCTGGCAACATCTAAGGTCATATCAGGATGGGTACCGACTTGTGACAGTGTGCACTCATCGCGACTTTATACCAGTCCATGCCCTATCCTATTAATGCTGACCACAAACCTAGGAAGCGACAAGTATAAATTTTGTAATTCATTGGTTTGACCCGACCAGGATTCACTCCCGATCTCCCGCACAGAAGCCCCGCGCTCTACCGATTAGGCATCGGTCGATATAGGGGAGAGGTTTTACTGTAGTTCCATTGCATTACGTAATGCTTAAAAGGGTGGTGTTGCAGGTCCAAGCGTTATACGCCATTTGGTCTCGCGTTCAGAGTGTAACAAGGGGGTGGGTGTCTAATTTTGACAAAAAATATCAGTACATAATATTTAAAGAGCCCCCCAAGCGTTTCGGTCGCCTTCAGGTTTCTCACCAGTGGCTGCCATGTACATGTCCTCGAAGGCGGCTTCCATCTCTCGTTGATCCTCCTCCTTCTCCTCCAGACGGCGCTGCGGTGCCTGGTACACAGACTTCTACAAAAACAGACAAATCGAAATTCACACATTGGTTGTTTGTAGGAGTTTTACGTCCTGGCAACATCTAAGGTCATATCAGGACGGGTATTGACTTGTGACAGTGCGCACTCATGGCAACTTTATAGTGGTGCCCCACTGGGAAATCAGGCCACTGGCACCATGACCCAATATCCCACTCAGTCACATTACCCTGACACTTAGCTAACCAGTCCTTGCCCTATCCTATTAATGCACAGCGCCAGGCTAGGAAGTGACAAGTATCAATTTTAAAGCCATTGGATTGACTTGACCGGGAATCAAACTCCCGACCTTCCACACACGAGGCCCGCGCTCTACCGATTAGGCCATCGCGCCCGGTTTTCACACAACGTAGCACACTAACTAGGTCGCAAGCGTGAACTACACTTGTCTCGTTAAGAGCACATTTCTACAAAGATTGATAAATTATTTCTTCAATACATAAGTATGTAGTAATCCGTACATGAGCCTCACCACCATGTACGCACATATTTCTTTGGCGGAAACAAGTTGCTACTCTTTCCGATAAGCAGCAAGGGGCCTTTTATATGCATTTTCCCACAGACAGGACAGCACATACCACAGCCTTTGATGAACCAGTTGTGGACCACTGGTTGGAAAGGAAAATAGCCCAAACTGCAAATGGTCCACTGAGAAGGATTGATTGGATGACCAACAGCATCAGGTACTACTGAATACACAATGACATGAATGCACAATAAACTAAATTATGACATACTTATGCTAGGAATATAACAGACACTAGGTACTGGGTTATTAATAATATTAGCAAAGGAAAGATTTCGAAGCACACAAACATATTTCAGTCATGACCGAAATGCAACTGACCATCGACTGAATCTGCTCGTTTCAGTGCTGCCCCACTGAGATACTGTCATCACACATGATATCACACTCAGTCACATTATCTGGACACTGAGCTAACCATGTCCTGTCATAGTAATTCTTCAAAGTGAATAATTTGCTGGTTTTGAGTATCTGCCATATTCTAAAAATAAATACATTAGTTTAAATCATTATTCTGTTCTTTACTTTAGTTTGGAGCAACTTTGATTTCAAATGGTCAACTTTGGAAATTTGAAGTGAAAACATGCAAAATAAAAATAAACTTGGTGCACACCAAAATGTCAGACACCATACATTTGTATAACTTGCAGCAGTGACCGGTTCTCTTAAATTGCCTTAATTATCATTAGATCCAACAATCAATGTTTAATACGTGCACCAGTATATGCAGGATCGAATTTAACTAGGCAAATGTTGTGGTTTAGAAAATTTGATGTTTTCATCGGATTATTCAACTTTAAGCGCCAATTCAGCTGACAACAATTATCAACTTTGACAACTCTTTAGTTTGACTCGGTCGGACATCACCACATCACACCTACTTCAGTTGTTAGCTTTTGTATCTTCTAATTTTAATTGTATTTCAAGAAAGGTAATTTATTCAGGGTTCATACACATTTTGACGTACCAAATTCCAGGACTTTCAAGGACCTCTCAGTGCAAAACTCCAAGACATTTTAAAGACGTTTATTAAATTAACGTGCCCCGAAACACAGCTGTATTCATAGTCGATTCACTGGGTAAGATGTGAATTGTGAATAAGCATGAGAAATAACTGACTATATGTATGGTTTTAAAATAAAAATTAAGAGGCAGGACAACAAACCCCCAAAAATCACTTTTAATACATAACATCACTGATTGAAGTTTGGGCACATCAGCAAAAATAGGCTTAAAAAACAAAAATGCTGATGATTATCCATTTTCCATGTCTTTCAAAGGAATTATCAAATTCTAAGATTTTGTCCCCCTTTTATTTCTATTGCCTATCATAGCCAAGTCTGAACAGACCCGAACAAACTCTGCAAGAAAGGTAATTTATTTAAGACACTATTAGGACATCAAGTGAGGCAGTGGGTAAAAAAAAGAAAGAGGAAAATAGGGACTTCTTTGTCAGAAAAATAGGGATAAAATAGGGATTTTCCCCACAAAATATGAAGAAAATAGGAACTTTGTATAAGAGCAAATATACCAAAATAGTGCAGAGGCCATCAAATGAGCAGTCACCTCAAAAAGTAGGAAAACAGGAAACAAACGATTAAAAAAATAAGAATAACACAGGAAAAAAAGACTATCATAGGAATATAATAGGTACATATTTTGTTTTAAGATGGCCTCCTAACACCCCTCATAGCCATCCCGATCGACCACTTTATTTACAGTGTAGTGGATGAATTTGGCTCCTAAGAGCAACATTTTAAGAAGGAGCCACACTGCAGTCCTCTTCATGTGAAAATATTGTGCTTTTGAATTGAATACAAGTTCAAATTTTAATGTATGGTATGATCATACAGTGCTACTTGTTCAAGTCCCATTCTATTTGATTTGTAGTCCACCGCATAACCCAGCTTAGTAGGCCCAACCCCCACTTAGAAGGTGCCCCGCCTATTTTTCTTTAAAAGACATTTCTTGGCAAAAATGTTGCAAAAGTGACATTCTCAAAACCTGGTTTCTAATAACCCAGAACAAATAGTGGGTAGAGCAGAGACACATTATGGCATTTAAAAAAAAAAAGGTACAATGGGTCAAAAGTCTTAAAGAAATAGGGAAAAATAGGATTTTAAAAATGAAAATAGGGCTAAATAGGGCCCCCATTGAAAAAATAGGGAAAAGTAGAACACTTGACGGCCTGCACTATTTGCCATTCCCCCAAACAGGTTAAACTGGCGATAGAACCCCCAGATTCAAGATATCTGTGTCCTTACCGGTATCCTAGCAACCACCTGCTGTCGGCGGGAGATGTCCGCGCGGTGCAGATCGCTCAGCTCGAGCAACATAGCATCATAGTCGTGACTCAGCAGTTCCTTCCGCCACGCCACCTGGTGGCGGAGACGGGCCTTCTCCGCCCGCTCGTGGGCCGACACCTTTTCAGACGCTTCCACCTCGCCAATCCGCGCCTCCTCCTCCATGGCCGCCATCTTGGCGTCTGTCTGTTCGTCTGCCGTCGCGCGTTCCACCGCGTAGTCCTCCATGTGGTAGTAAGTGTGCGCGAACGCATTCAGGTCCGTCAGTTTAATGGGGCGCACTGCAATGTTCGACATCGGAGGTTGGTTGGTTGGTTGTTGAGAGTTTTATGTCCTGGCAACATCTAAGGTAATATCAGGACGGGCACCGACTTGTGACAGTGCAGACTCATGGCAACTTTTATAGTGCTGCCCCACTGGGAGATAAGGCCACCAGCACCATGACCTGGTATCCCACTCAGTCACATTATGCTGACACTGAGCCAACCAGTCCTTACTCTATCCTAACAATGCCGAGGGTCTAGCTAGGAAGCGACAAGTATAAATTTTTATGTCATTGGTTTGACTCAACCAGGTTTCGTACCCGTGGGTCCGAATCCCACGATCGACTAAAACGGGGGACGGACGCTCAACTCACTAGGCCATCCCATTTGGTCTTGGAGGTTGTGTATTTGGGCCGTTCTCAGAAACCAAATACTGTATATGTCCCAATAGAAGCACGCTACCCAATAGAAGCACCACCCCCCCCCCCCATTTCAAGATGGAAACCACGTACAAATCTATGATCATATTCAGACTGAATGCACATAAAATGGGAAAATCCCACTTTATTTCAGAGGCATGACAAAAACAAATCCATGAAATTCTTTAACTTTGACGGATAAGAGGGTAGAAGGGAAGAGCATAAAGGATGAGGATAGAGTGGAAGAGAAAGGAGGGTAGAGGATAACCCGACAACCCACGAACCACTCCCGACACACCACAACCCAGGGGAAATAAATAGACGCGCATCCAGGTGTCTGCACTCGCACAGTGCGCGTCTATTGGGACACAACCACATACAGTAAAACTCCCTAAACTGACCACCTCCACAGATCGACCATTCCCCTATATCAATCGCTTTATTTGGGTCCCACATACATGTACTCGGAGAAAAATGTTCTGTAAGAAAACGAAAAACTCCCTAAACTGACCACCTCCCTAAATAAATCATTTAAAGTCGGTTCCATGGTCGGTCGATTTTCAAAGGTTTTACTGTATTTAGGGAGGTGGGCGGATTAGGGAGTTTTTCATTTTCCCACTGATCATTGTTCTCCAAGTATGTGGGACCCAAATAAAGCGATCGATATCGGGGAGTGGTCGATCTGTGGAGGTGGTCGGTTAGAGAGGTTTTACTATATTTGGTTACCACGTTACATTGCTAATGATTAATTCTTTTTGGGGGGGGGGGGGGTGCGGAACGTGCAGTTAGTCAAATAGTTGTTGCAAATAGGGTTTTTTTTGTTATCATATCATCGGCTATTGGACATCAAACATATGGACATTCTGATATATTTCTTTGGAGGAAACCTGCTGCCACCACATAGGGTACTCTTTCTGATAAGCAGCAAGGGTGCTTTTATACTCACTTTCCCACAGACAGGACAACACATACCACAGCCTTTGATGAACCAGTTGTGGACTACTGGTTGGAATGGAAAATAGCCCAAACTGCAAATGGGTCCACTGAGAAAGATCGATCGAATAACCGAAAGCTTCACAGGTGGACACACTACCGCCTGAGCTACGTCCTACTCCCTCCTGGCACAGACACACCGTGCTATCAGAACAGGTACTTTACACATCCTCAGCAAGTCAAAGAAAGACTTCTTGTCAGGGCGAACCTTTTGGCATCTCCACTTTCTCGACGGGGTCTGGTTTGGGCGGTGGGAGCGCGGCTATCTCTGCGGCCCTTTCCTTTTCCAGGTCTAGCGCTGCTTGTCTGCATAGAAACACAGTTCAGGTCACACACATAGCTTACATAAGGTACCCTATTAGTAGAATTTGCAAGATTAGCTCAACCTAATTTGATATTTGATATGCATTTTTGTATATATCAAGCATCCCACCCAAAACAATTTTTGTTTGTGCGGGGCAAAAGGTGCGGTAGAAACAATTAAAATATAGCCCCTTCCAGTTTTGTTTATCATGTTAATTAAATAACAGGGCTCAGAAGAGAAGAGGAGAGAGAAAAAAGAGAATGGAGAAAGTAAGAGGGAAAGGGTGGGAAAAGGAGAGAAAGGTTGGTTGTTGATGTTTTACGTCCTGGCCATATCTAAGGTATATATCAGGACGGGAGAGCTAAGAGGAGAGAAAGGAGGGTGGCGCCACCTGGTGAGATTGTGCTGCTTTTCGTGCTGTTCTCTCTGCAGCTTCTCCTCCTTCATTCTCTGTATTGCCTCCAGGTGGCGTCTTGCCGCCCGCTGCAGGTTTTCTTGTTCCACCAGGTGGCGCGCAACGTCCATCGGCTCCTTCCAAGTTGGACAATTGTTTTGTATGAAATTATTGCACTGCAATGGTTGCATAATCCAATTGTTGAGTACCTGTAATTTTGTTAATATAACTTTTCTTTTAAATAGATAATAAACACAGTAGAGGGCCCATACACATGTGGAGATATGGAATTCAAGGCTGTTTTTGATAGCAATTTAAGACTATTTTCATTTGGACGTCAGGAAAAACAATGCCGAATGGAGATTGTTGACTAATTTAGATCAGGCGGGACAGTTTAATTGAATTCAAGGCTTTTCAAGACTAATTACCTAAAATAGGTTAAATTCAAGGTTTTTCAAGGCCTTGAAATGGGGCAAATGAAGTTAAAGACTTTTCAAGACTTTCCAGGCCCCATACGGATCCTGGATACGACACCGAAAACCCTAACACTACAATCCATTGGCACCTCAGCAACCAGGAGGCACAGGAAGCACTTAGGGGTTCAGAAATGGGTGATTAAGAGAACAAAACGTTGTTACAGGAATTTCCAGCCTGGACCATTTCCAGGTTCTTTTTTTGTTATTCAAAAATTAATTTTAGATTAAAATTGTCTTAAAAAACTATGAGAACCACAAAGGCTGGAATCCTTGATGACATACCTGCTGCGACGCGCGCACATGCGCATCACCCACATGGCACAGACTGCGCATGTGCTGCTCCTCCAACTTTCGGACCCGTTCTGCCTTCTCGGCCTCCCACTCATCCTGAATGATGCACAAAAGTAACATGCTTTGCAACCACTGCGGTAATCACAGTAAGTGTAAGGTGTCACGAGAACCAAACCAGCTTACATTAAAACCACCATGCTCTGTAACCACTGCGGTAATAACTGTAACGAGGCACTAGAACCAGGCCAGCTTATATTAAAACCAGCACACTCTGTAACGACTGCGGTAATCACTGTAAGTGTAAGGTGTCACAAGAACCAGGACAGCTTATATTAAAACCAGCACACTCTGTAATCACTGCGGTAATCACTGTAACGAGACACTAGAACCAGGACAGCTTATATTAAAACCAGCACTCTGTAACCACTGCGGTAATCACTGTAATGAGACACTAGAACCAGGCCCGCTTATAATAAAAACCAGCATGCTCTGTAACCACTGCGACAATCACTGTAAAGTTAGGGACACACAGGACGCAGGCGGCACGTGGACTTACAGTTACACGTGGGCGGAAAAAATCTAAATATATGTGTTAAGCAGAGGCAAAACACACTAGCGTAGGAGGACGTCGAGCGGGTGGATAGAATCGCTTCTGGAGCGATTTTCGACACATGACGCCGCTTGGCTTTTGACTGACACTGTCCGACTCGACCATACCCGACGCTACTCGACTCGACCCAACCCATACCATACTCGACTCTACCCTACTCGACTATAAAGTCACCATGAGCGCACACTGTCACAAGCCGGTACACGTCCTGATATGACCTTAGCTGTTGCTAGGGCGTAAAACTCCAACAACCAACCAACCATAGAGAACATGTAAATCAGACGTTTGCTAGACGCATTCAGTGTGTTCAATATTTCCGTGTGAGTACCGCATGTCGGACGCTTGTCCTTGCTGCCCACGTGACACCCGCGTCCTGTGTGCCCCTAGCTTAAGGCATCACCAGAACCAGACCTGCTTATAATAAAACCAGATGGAGTAGCCAACTGCATTGGAAATCCGAGACAAATCCAGAGGGATGAGGATTAACTCACCTTGATCTCCGCGGCGAGCATACATAGCTGCTTCTCTCTCTCAACCTTCACCTCCCGCCGGATTTGTGCAGCGTTTAGTTTCGCCTGTTGCCGAACCTAAAGGAACAAAATCACACACAATGTAACTTGTAAGACTTCTCGTCGTTATACACTATATTCCAAGTACACACATTGTTTACGTGAACAGTGAGCAGACACAATGTCAGACTTCTCGTCATTATACACTATATTCCAAGTACACACATTGTTTATGTGAACAGTGAGCAGACACAATGTCAGACTTCTCGTCGTTATACACTATATTCCAAGTACACACATTGTTAACGTGAACAGTGAGTCAGACACAATGTCAGACTTCTATATTCCAAGTACACACATTGTTATTAATGTTAACGTGAACAGTGAGTCAGCCACAATGTAAGACTTCCCGTTCACATACACTACACTCCAAGTGCACACATTGTTAACGTGAACAGCGAGTCAGCCACAATGTAAGATCTTGTTATACATTATATTCCAAGTGCACAGATCATTAACTGAGTCATTCAATAGGCCAACATTCAGGGTTGTATCTGAGACAAATTATTCTTATAAGTGCTCCCCCGTGCATGCTGACGTGATCTCCCACCACCAACCTGTCCTTGGCGCAGTTAGCTGTGCCTCCTCTCCACACACACACACATTGCCTGTGTATTATCACGTGATCTCCCACCACCAACCTGTCCTAGGCGCAGTTTGCCGTGCCTCCTTTCCACACATATACTGCCTGTGTATTATCACGTGATCTCCCACCACCAACCTGTCCTAGGCGCAGTTTGCTGTGCCTCCTTTCCACACATATACTGCCTGTGTATTATCATGTGATCTCCCACCATCAACCTGTCCTAGGCGCAGTTTGCTGTGCCTCCTTTCCACACATATACTGCCTGTGTATTATCACGTGATCTCCCACCACCAACCTGTCCTAGGCGCAGTTTGCTGTGCCTCCTTTCCACACATATACTGCCTGTGTATTATCACGTGATCTCCCACCCAAGTCCTACCACACTGGTCCTTTCCACAAGACGCCTGTTTTTATGCTGTGCCATCCCTTGTCTAGCAAATTGCTGTGCTCCTCCACACATATACTGCCTGTGTATTATCACGTGATCTCCCACCCACTCCTTTCCACACATATACTGCCTGTGTATTATCACTAAACATGAGGCACAGTTTGCTGTGCCTCCTTTCCACACATATACTGCCTGTGTATTATCACGTGATCTCCCACCACCAACCTGCTCTAGGCGCAGTTTGCTGTGCCTCCTCTCAACACACATACTGCCTGTGTATTATCACGTAATTTCCCACCACCAACCTGTCCTAGGTGCAGTTTGCAGTGCTCCTCTCCACACACACTGCCCTGTGCATTCTCACGTAATTTCCCACCACCAACCTGTCCAAGGTGCAGTTTGCTGTGCCTCCTCTCCACACACACTGCCCTGTGCATTCTCACGTAATTTCCCACCACCAACCTGTCCAAGGTGCAGTTTGCGGTGCTCCTCTCCACACACACTGCCCTGTGTATTCTCACGTAATTTCCCACCACCAACCTGTCCAAGGTGCAGTTTGCTGTGCCTCCTCTCCACACACACTGCCCTGTGCATTCTCACGTAATTTCCCACCACCAACCTGTCCAAGGTGCAGTTTGCGGTGCTCCTCTCCACACACACTGCCCTGTGTATTCTCACGTAATTTCCCACCACCAACCTGTCCACGGTGCAGTTTGCAGGGCTCCTCTCCACACACACTGCTCTGTGTATTATCACGTAATTTCCCACCACCAACCTGTACAAGGCGCAGCTTGCGCCGCCGGTCCCTTTCGTCACGGATGAGTTGCGCCTCCTCATTAGGGCTGAGTGGAATCCGCCGCACACGCTCCTTCATCGTCCGGCCCTGCGATATAGTGATGAGGGATGAGTGATGAGAGATGAGAGAGTAAGCATGTTAATGTTTGAATTGTTGTATATCCTAGTCACACCTAATATCAGAAAGGTGTGCTGACAGTACATTTGGAACAAATTAATAATACTTCCCCAAAATGATACCATGATGTCATATCCCTCTGATTCGTATTAAGCACACTGAGTTAACCAGCCCCTGTCCTATCCTACTAAAACCCAGTGTCAAGTCCCAATATATTTGAAGTTTTTGGCTTGATTCCCGGACTGGATGCAGACATTGCAACAATGTCATATTGGTGTGGACTAGAATGTGAAGATTTGACCGAAATCCAGTAGGTTGGTGTTGGGGTTTTATGTCTTGGCAACAACTAAGGTCATATCAGGATGGGTACCGACTTGTGACAGTGTGCACTCTTAGCGACTTTATAGTGCTGCCCCAGTGGGAAATCAAGCTGCCAGCACCATGACCAGATGTCCCACTCCGTCACATTATCCTGACACTGAGCTAACTAGTCCATGCTCTATCCTATTAATGCTAAGCGCCAAGTATCGATTTTGTAAGTCATTGGTTTGACTTGACCAGGAATCGAACTGCCGATCTCCGGCATGGGTGGCCTGTGCTTTACCAATTCGGCCACTGCACTTGGTTATATGTATTAACGAAAGTGTTATATTTTAATCAGTGATTATACACAACTTTTAGACTGCTATTTGAATAATAACACTATATATATAACGCAGATCTCATAAGGTAATTTCAGATGAGCCTATTTTTACTCATTTCCATTTAATATGTTAGTTCCGTAGTCTAGTATTAGTAGTTCGGGTCTGGGACTTCTAATCTGGATCTGGGGGTTCAATCCCCCATGGTGCTTTGCTTTCTACATTTAACACCAAAAAAAAAACGCTCCCCCCCTAACATGTGGGCCTTTCCAACACTTTTATTTTTTAATTAGCAATTTAAGTACTTTGGCGTCCTTGTATTTTTTTAAGAACCAGTACGAACCGTGTTATTGTTAATGGATTATTATATAAATAAAACAATGAAACCAGATATAATCGTAGTGGTCTGCGCTGACCTCTCGAGCAAGGAACCACATAGACAGGTAGGCTGTAATGGTTAGCACACTGGCCGGGAATGCAAAGAGATGTGGGTTCGAGTCCCGCTCTAGGCGCAATATTTCCCGTTTTCATCACCCCCACGACATAATTATAATAAAATCCTAGTAATAAAACCACTTCAATAGAGTATTGATGTTCACCTCCTCTCCACACACACACACACACACACACTACCTATTCACAATGATAATATCGCATAACAAGTGTCACCGTCGCTATCATGAGTCAATGCCCGTCACTGAGACTCTAGTGAGAGTCAGACTCATCATGAGTCAATGCCCGTCACTGAGACTCTAGTGAGAGTCAGACTGAGTCAGTGAGTGACAAGTGACACTGATACAGTGATACTGATAGTTTGTTGTTGTTGTTTTACGTCCTAGCAACATCTAAGGTCATATCAGGACGAGTACCGACTTGTGACAGTGCGCACTCATGGCAACTTTATAGTGTTGTCCCACTGAGAAACCAGGCCGCCAGCACCATGATTTGATATCCCACTCAGTCACATTATCCTGACACTGAGCAGACCAGTCATTGCCCTGTTCTAATAATGCCGAGCGCCTGGCTAGGAAACGACAAGTATCAATTTTAAAGTCATTGGTTTGACTTGACCAGGGTTCGAACCCACGACCCCACAATCTACCAGCACGGGAGACGGACGCTCTAAGTCTAAAGCCTGGTACACACCTCCCGTGTACGATTCACGCGCTAGAACTGAGTGCACGACGCGACCCGTCACAACCAGACTCGTCCCGAGTCCCGAACTAAAACTGAAAACAGGGACAACACATAAGTATAGCGACTGCTAAAGACAGGGTCACTCACATATACCGTCCGTTTCGTGATACTCTTCCATTCTCCCTCTTCCATTCACCCCTCTTCCATTCCCCTCTTCCATCCCCCTCTTGCATGGGGAATGGAAGAGGCGGAACGGAAGATGGGGGAACGGAAGTCGTGGGAACAGAAGACATGGAACGGAAGACAGGGAACAGAAGACGGGAAACAGAAGACGAGAAACAGAAGACGGGGAACGCAAGAGGAGGAAAGCAAGATGGGGAGACGGAAGACCGGGGAGACGGAAGACCGGAAGGCAGGGGAACGGAAGAGGAGATCCGGAAGAGGGTGAATGCAAGAGGGTGGAACGGATGAGGGGGGAATGCAAGAGGCGGGAATGGAAGAAGGGGGAACGGAAGACGAGGAACGGAAGAGGGGGGGAACAGAAGACGGGGGAACGGAAGACAGGGGAACGGAAAAGGGGAGAACGGAAGAGGGGGAAATGGGGGGAATGGAAAGAGGGGTAAGAGAATGGAAGACTTGGATGGCAAACGGACGGCTGGTATCACACATATATCGTATAAGATATGACTGACCGCTCACATATATACCGTTCTCGAACAGCCCGATTCATTTTTCGAATCTTATAAGATTCCAGTCTTAAGCCCTAAAACTGAGTTTTATACGCGAATCGGAAGCCTCAGCTGTGTTACGGGGTCACACACCTAAAGACTGGAACCGACGAAAATCCGAACTTTAGTCGCGAAACGGGCGTTTTTAGGTTTTATACGGGAGCTGTGTACCAGGCTTAACTCATTTGGCCATCCCATCTGGTGATACTGATAGAGCCTTGCAAATCCGCGTGGACGGGTCTTCATGCCTCGCCACATTGGAAAAAGTTGACCGCGCGCAGAACATAGAACAACTCTTTTTCTTACCTTTTATATAAGCACCGTACAAATGTTGAATGGAAATTCAAATGTTTGAAATACCAACATTCTCTAGTAAGCCATATTCCAGGAAGAAATGTGACGGATGAGCTGAGAAAAGAACTCAAAAGTCACCCAACTTTCAGTGCTCAGCTATGCTAATCGGTAAATGGCCCCAATATAAATTTAATATAATCTGTTTGTTAAACATGTTGTCTGTATGTGTGCCAAGCGGTTTGTTTCTATGTGGTGTGATTTTATAGATATTTAACTTTTTCTGGATGGAGACTTTTTGTTATTGTAGTGTTGGTGCTACAATCATAACAATCACAATGCACATTGTAGCACGAACACTAGGCGGATTTGCCATATTGGTGTGTAGCTTTCAAAACAAATGTATTCTGATAAAGCCCTTTAATTTAACATATTGATGGGCTTAAATTACTTAATAGGTCAAGTAGAAGCACGGTTATGATAGGTAAGGTACCTAGAAAATAGGTTATTTATCTCACAGTAAGTGCATTGGTTTATAAGGGCAGGGATTTTTACAGGAGTAGCAGCGAGCAGCCAAAGACCCTATATTACTAAGACGGCTCACTCAGCCTGCACTGTGTAATCAAAATGATCAAACCCACCACTTGGTGCACTGGCTGTTCTCTTGGTTAAACAGGTGCTATATTATATGTATAAATGCATATATGAATGTGAAAGATGTGTGATGATGGCGATGCTGATGCTGATGATGATATGTATTTGTTCATACCAATTTCATATTGATGTGTATTCATACTTACCTATCTCATGTATAATATAATTGTATGTGTTTACATGTGAAACACCAACCAGCAGCTGGGCTGATCAAACCCACCACAAGGTGGCACTGCAAAATTTACATTACCAGGGGAGAGATAGGGAGTGAGCCGTCTCAGAATTATAGGGTCTTTGGAGCAGCCAAGGAAGGAATTTTACAATAAAGACTATATAGGTTTTGTTATTGGAGTTTTACGTCCTGGCAACATCTAAGGTCATATCAGGAACGGCGCTGACTTGTGACAGTGCGCACTCATGGCGACTTTATAGTGCTGTCCCACTGGGAAACCAGGCCACCATCACCATGACCTGTTATCCCACTCAGTCACATTATCATATTTTGTCTTCTTCTGCCTTTATAATATGAAAAGTACATTTTAAGACACTTAATTTGATATGCTGTGTTTGTATATAATCTTCATGACCAGACGGGATGGCTGAATGAGGTAAGCGTCCATGAACTTAAAACTTTATATGTGTCGCTTCCTAGCCAGGCACTCTGCATTTTTAGGACTGGTTAGCTCAGTGTCAGTTGTGAGTGAGTGGGATATTAGATCATAGTGCTGGCAGCCAGGATTCCCAGTGGGGCAGCACTATCAAGTCGCCATGAATGTGCACTGTCATAAATCGGTAACCAACATGATATGCTGTGTTCCTATATAAACTAATATTAGGTACTCCAAACTGATTTATTCTTTTCAGTAGATTAATTTTCAAAAGGTACAGTTAGAAAGATCTTTTCATTCTGATTACAAATATATATAATAATGGTAAATTTTCTTAGTCCCTGAGTTATGAATTTTTTAACATTCAATATTTGCCTTTAATTTTACACACATTTTTCATGATTCTGCAAATGCTTTAGTCCTGATGTTTGAGGCTGCCTGCTGAAAGGACATCGTTTTTCAAACTTATTATTTCTAGTACAAATGCTTATCTCAATTTTTTTCAGACCCTACAAATAAATATTTGTTGAACAATTTGACATCAAACATGGCAAATTTTGTGATTTTCACTACCTTCCTTCATCAAAAATGTGGTTCTATTTGAGATATTGACTTGATTTGTGTACCTAAGACAAAGTGATCGGAATGCAAATATCTAATGTGATTACATTTATTGTCTTTAACTTTAACTTATATCCACTTTAAGCTATATCCACATGTCAAAAATCTATATTTTTAAAAAAGGTGCTTCCTCTAATTAGCCTACCGATCCTATGGTTAAGTCAAAAGTGCTGAGAGTGACGCAGTGAGTGCTTAAATAATGGTGGTTAACGATCAACACAGTTTTGTAGAGAAATAATTTGTCAATGTAATATTATTATTTTCAGAAAAATATTAGGTAAATTCAGGTTTTACAATTGTTGAAATGTTTTCAAACCTCCATTTTTATTCAATTTTCCCCACCCAAAGTCGGCTACAATGGATACGAAACTAAAGCTAGTGATCTCTACTTTACTGTGAAAGTAGTTATCTTTGGTTCTGATGCACTCACTTGCAGCACACACTGCTCAAAGAGGGGTAGTGTCCTAAGTCAAAGAGCAAGTCTCCTATTTTTCCAATGGCTGGTCAACATCACCAACCAGTCCTTTCTTTGGAGTACCTACTGATATTTGAAATTTGTCTGCAAGTATGTATGTGCGAATTACACCAATCGCCGCAAATGGGTTGGAAACCGACGGTAACGCTAGCTCCATTCAGCGGCGCAGAGGTACTTTGGAGTAGGCTTTATCTTCCTGGCTATTGGCGATCGACCATGGTGTAATGTGTATCCGCGTTAACCATTGGATAAACGGTATTTCTGCCGACTACATGGTCTTGTCATTCAAAGGACAACGGAAAGGAAATGTATCAGGAGATAATGAAACTGAAGAAGTGAAGAAGCTGATCAGTAGAATCTGTGATTGGATATAAATCTGCCATTGATGTGTTCATATCTTGAGCGTAATTGGGTCTTTACAAAGTGCCAAACACTGAATGATAAAGAGTTGGATGGGAATATTAAGAAGTGACACTACCATAGGTCACCATCACTAGGAGCCGGAACCATGACAAGTATTTTGCAGTTGACATTGTCAAAATATCCTTAGAACTAAATATGTCAGAGATAATCGGAATATGGCAGCAGGTAGCAATGTGCAGGTGTTCTGCACACGGGACCCGGATGAAAACACACAAGATGGATGCCCCCATGGGAATGCAAAACCAGGACCAAAAGATATTGTGATTGATGGTCTGCTGTGTTTTCTTGTGAACAACCTGAATGTTATGACTCAAGATACACTGGAAAATGTTATCATGAGTGCATACAAGGTGGAAGCCATTGAGGCCTCAAAGAAGAAACTGTTTACCCATCCATCCAGATATCAGGGACATAAAGGGGAAAAAGGCTGCAACTTTGCACACACGTGACATGGTCAAAGTGCTGCAGGAAAAGGGGACAGACATCCCAATCTTTGTCTGTACACCAGAGGACTTAGGTGAGTTGCCACCAATCAGCTTTGACAGTCTAGATGTAACCATGCTTTTGAGCCAAATACAAAAGACACCAAGTGCATTAGATGTCATGCAGGCTACAGTGTGAATGAGGCTAGGCCTGGACAAGATGCAGATGAGCATGTAACTACAATCGTGGACTGATGTTGTCAGGCGTAAGAAGTTGAAACCACAGGTACAACCAAACCATAAGCCTGACCAGTACGGAACTATGCAGAAAAAAGACAGGAAGAAACCTGGACTTGTTGGCAAAGCCAACATCACAAATATTGCCACTGTGGATGTGGATGTGTTTGCAACCAAGTTCACACCTGACCTAGAGACAGGCACATTAAGAGACTACCTGAAGGGGAAGCTGAACATGAAATGGAAAGGAAGTGATTTGCCTCATTCCAGGTAACAGCAGAACGTATGGACCCCAAGGTAATTATTATATGACCTGAGTAGTTGGCCGACAGGTGCTTTTGTGCGGAGATACTATGAGCCAAGTAGACCATGCCATGGTACAGAAGCAGTAAACATAAGGAACTCTGATCAAGGTGAGGTGAGTCTACCCAATCAAAATGACAAGAACAATGACTGAGGTGCGGTAGGAGTTGAGGCCAGGAGACCTAATCAGCCTGTACAAGGTGCGAACAGTTCAAATATTTTCAAGACTGTAACCTACAATTGTAGGGGCCTGAAACTCGGCCAATCTGAATCTAACAAAACCAGAAGATTAATTTGAGAGAAACTGTGTCAAGACCATGATATCATCTGTCTACAGGACACATGGCTTACCAAACAGGACCTGGGAGGCCTGAACTCTATACACACAAACTTTCATGGAATTGGTGAATCAACAATCAATAACAGAGACAAAATCCTACATGGGCATGCCCCTGAAGGGGTGTCCATTCTATGGAATACAAAAATTGAACATGTAATAAAAGAGCTGCACTTCAATGTTGACTGGGCCACTGGCATTGAAATCAATATTGATAGTAAGAAACTTGTGACAATAAAGGTCTACACGCCATATGAATCATATGACAATGAAAATGAGTTTATTAATAGAATGGCTCATATGTCAGCTTTTGTTGAAGATCTAGATACTACTTGGGTATAATTGTGATGGCTGATTATAATGCTGACATCTCGGATGATCACTCTATGTTTGCTAAACATTTGCCCAATTCCTACCAAGATTATGGATTTGTACTATCAAGTCAACAACTGTTACCACTAGATAGCTTTACTTTTGTGAGTAACTGGGAGACAGTCTCTTGGCTTGACCACTGTGTTACTCATGATGCAATACAAAGTATGGACATTTATTATAAATATGCCACCACAGATCATATACCTGTAGGTATGACCTTGAATATAAACAATGTACCTGGTATGTCAAAGACAACAAACAGCTGCAATAAATGCAAATTAGACTGGTCCAAAATAAAACAAGATGAGATTCATAAATATAGTGTAAATACAGAAACTCTCTTGCAAAATGTTAAAATACCCACAGATGCTCTAATGTGTAGAGATGTGCATTGTAAGGTTTCTCAACATGCAGATGAATTGTGTAGTTTTTATGAAAACATTGTCAAGGTCCTTAAACTGGCAAGTAAGCCATTGTATAAATTCCCTTAAATGTAACACTCAGTGCCATCCAGGGTGCAATGTACATGTAGCAGACCATCACAAAGCTGCAAGAGAAGCCTTCTTACTGTGGAAGGAACAGGGTAAACCCAGGCAGGGTTGTATTTCTGAAGTGAAAAAGAGGACAAATTCCCGTTTTAAATATCCTTTAAGATACATTAAATAAAATGAGGATGCTACGAGGAGACATGCCTTAGCCACTAAGCTGCAGAATAATAATGTAGAAGAGTTCTGGAAAAAGGTCAAATTGATAGACAATAGTAAAACACCACTTCCCACAAATATTGAGGGTGTGCTAGGGTGTGAGAAGATAGGCAAGCTCTGGAAAAATAACTATAAAGAGTTATTTAACTGTGTATGCAGTAATGTTGACATTGTTACGTTTAATGTAGAAATTTGTAATGATATAATTAAGGTGGGGTGATGCCATGTCAGAACCCTTCCAAGTCAGTAATGATGAACGTCAAGGAGGGATATTGTCCCTCTATTTATTTCATGTTTATATGGATGACTTGTCGAAAAGGTTACGTCAGTGTAAAACTGGATGTATTAATGGATTATTACTTCTAAATCATCTTATGTATGCCGATGACTTGGCAATATTCTCACCATATAGTAGTGGACTGCAAAATGCTTCTTAATATATGCTCTGAATATGGCATAGAAGCTCATATCAAATACAATGCTATTAAAAGTATGGTAATGATCATTCGATCAAAATATGACAAGGATACTGTATTTCCTGATTTTATTTTAACTTGTGCTCCCCTGTCAATCTCTACTGAAGTCAAGTACTTAGGACACTTTATGACTGATTACTTTAAGAGATGACAGGGATATTAATAGTAGCTACTCCAAACAGGCTCAGTGACTCACCAGGCTGCATGAAACCTGGCAGGAGTTGGCCCTGAACCTCCATGTCTTTTGTGTGGCAGTGATTGGTGTGTTAAACAGTACTTACAATTTCTAACAAGGGCAAAATAGAAGACAGTTTGAGCCTCATTTTGAGACCAAACATGTTGAGATACATGTGATAGAAGTGAGGGAAAATTCAAAAGGAAAAGTTGAAGACAAGATTTCACAGTGACAAAGACAAAAATTCCAGGTTCAACACCTATCAAATTGAAGAGCAAGCTTTTTGCTATTAAATCAGCATAACAAATAGTAAATTCATTCACAGCACACAAATCAAGAAGCTGAAGAAGTGGACCAACTTGGCAACCGGCGAGCTGAAAACACTATTTCAAATGCTCCAAGTGGATGCTGTTGCTGTAACTGATTGCTACTACATAATAATGTTCTGTATGTGAGCAGTGAATGCTGGGTTTGTCATGTGGAGTGTATTGAAGACATTGTGACAGCATATAACCAAATTTCATGTGTCATGAATAGTAGTTGGAACACAATTTTAGTGTTCAGTTGTCTACATTTTTTTAAAGTGCATGCAAGTTATCTATACAGTTCTGCTGATTCTAGTGATACCAAATGTATCTCTGTATCTTAATTAGAAGCTGAGATATGGCATTTTGAAATTTCCATGAAAATGTAAATTTTATTCTTAGGTAGTAAACTTTACAACAGGGCCAATTTGATATTTTAGCTGTTTAAAAAATTGTATACCTGTGTCATTTTTTTGTTTTTCTTCCTGAAAAATAATAAATGCAATCTATATGATTATGTGCTTAGTTTTGGTTTCCAAGTATCTATACATGTTCTATGCCTTTGTGAATTTGCTAATTTGGCCAATTTCGTTTTGGGGCGAAAAAAAACCCTCAAAATTATATTTTAAAATGCTCATAACATTTGAACCGATTAACACATCAAGATAAATTCTATACCACTGAAATCACTGCATAAACTTCTATCTGATTATCACAAAAGTGAAATGCAGATATACATTTAAAAACGAGTTTGGAGTACCTATTAATAGACAGTGTCACAAGTTACATGCTCAGGGAAATATGCTCATCAGGAAATTATATGTGTGCAGCTGATGTCAAGGTAAATTTATTTAAAACTGTCTGTACTCCCTTGTATACTACACAGATTTGGTGGAACTATAGAATGTATAGCATTAGAAAACTGAATGTAGCATATAATGACATTATGAGGTTATTACTCCGTCTACCTAGGTATCACAGTGCTAGTCAGCTGTTTGCCAATATTGATGTGCCAGACTTCCAGTGTTATCAGGAATCTAATATTCAAAATTATTACTAGACTTGACAAGTCAGAAAATGTTATAATACAGGGACTTGTGAAAATAGAAGAGAGTGATCTCAGATTTACGTCTGCTATATGGAGGCATTGGTACAAACTACTGTATGTAGGTATTTGGACATCCCCATGATTAGTCGTTGCGATTTTGTTCCAGAATGCTGTGATTGGTTAAAATTTGCTGCATTGTAAGTGTTCATATCGGTTCAAATTCATTATGGACGAAACTAAAAAGTAAAGACTTAATTATGTATGTCTTTTCTTAGTTTCTACCAAGGATTATCACAATCTGATGCGTCGAAAGTGGTTAATTTTGAATCGGAATGTGCACCTTGACTGTAGGGGATTTCCACACACATGTAATTAATATTAAAGCCACCAAGCCAATTAAGCAAGTTCTGGCATATTTTGTGTTTCTTTGAGTTTAATTATCAATTAATTAGTTAATTAAATAACTAATAATACAAAATCAGACTTTGATGCAGTCTTAAAATGGACATTTTCTTCTATTTAATCTATTAAAAAGATCATGTAAATACCATGAAAACTAATGAAGTTATGCACTTTTTTCATTCAGTTTGCACTGTTTAGGATCACACTCATTCCCTTTGTTTCAGTTTAATTACATGACAAAAAAACATGTGATTTTGAATAAATAAAAATTCATAACTTTCTTAATGTTAGACCAATATGCATGATCTTGGGGTCATTTAAAAAATTTTTTTTTTGCTCTTTACAATGGTATGAGTTTCATTTCTAACCAGTAAACCTTTTTTTTTGTCACCTACTTACTGTATGTAGACCAAGTCACCAACATTTTGATATTGAATAATATTGGTTAGTATAATAAATATGGTAGTATTCATACTATTACTTATATTAGGTATGTGCACGTCCGCGCGCTACGCAACGGCCATTTTCTGCCAAATATCTGTTCCCGGAAAAATCGTTCTGATAACAGAAGGGTCCCCCAAAATGCTTGCTTTTCAGTGCCTTAGAGGGTAGCTCCATGAATTTCAGTCCATGATGTAGATAAAATGTCCATCTACAACCTCATGTTTACAATTTGCAAATCCGTTCACATTTTGTGTCTGTGCACATTCAGAAGATTTGACTTGATTTCAACACTAGAAATGACAACCAAAAATCCACAAATATGTCACTAATGTGTGCATTTACTTTTATTCTAATGGGTGGAACCGACAGAGGAGATGGGCATCTACTTACACTGAAAATTTCATTTAGATATCCCGATTATTTAGGAAGTTAGAACAAAAAATGGCTAAATTATTAAATAGGTTTTGGGTCACAACACTTCTAATGCTAAAACATTAAAACAAAGGAAGAAAACTTAACGTTTCATGGATATATGATAGTTACACTAGACTTACTTGTAAGTTGACGTATTAATGAGATTCTTATGAATCTACCAATACAAAGGTAAGGATGAAAGTAGTTACAATGGACCCATGGATATACTCATTAAACAATGAGAAATTTCTATAACCTCCTTCTAAATCACTAATGTATTCATTTAGTTTTATTTTAATGGCGTATATCCTCCAAGTCACTTTTATTTTAATGGGTGGAATCAACAGAGCAGCTAGGGATCTACTTACAGCGACAATTTCAGTGAGATATATCGATTATTAAGCGAGTTAGAACAAAAATTGACTAAATATCTAGATTTTGGGTCACGCACTTGTAATGTTAAAGCATTAAAATAATGGCAGGAAATTACCCCTCATTACCCAAATTAAAATATCTCTAGCACGCTTAATAATCAACTGATTGTTGGATTTTCTTGTATGGTTTTCAAAGCTCTTTCCAACAATGCCATTCATTTTCTGATAGGTTTGATTGCTACTTATATCCTATTCACATTAATTTTTATATTTACCTACTATGGACCAAATTATGTAACTACCATAATGCTGAGTCTGAAATTAAGAATTGAATCAAATTTCAGTTCGCCAAAACAAAAACTTCAAAAGGGGGATTTTCTAACAAAAATTTAGCTCTTATTTTCATGACATAGTTAGGTACCCCGGAATCCGCCGGGAGCGCCACTGTCGCCGGTGCGATAAAACTCGTACAACTTCTAGCGACTTTCTGAGCAGCCCAGTCATGTCGGAAAACGGCACCACATGTGCAACACATGCACACTGCATTGACTGCTACATCTGGGTTTGAAGCACAACAGACTGGGGCACAGATAGAGACCATTTTCAGTGCTGTGTGACATTTGAAAGGCATTTTACCAAGCCATTCAAGTCTTCAGATGCAGAAATCAGAGCTAAGACTGCCGGGAAAGTGCATGTTAACTATGATAATGTGAAACTTTAGCATTTTATCTTCCTAAAACTGGTCTTACATTGACACTAACTGGAATCGCAACTCTACAATTTGATGGCCAAAAGTTGGTGTTTTGACTGGATTCTGGAGTTGAGTGACTCACGCGCGGCCCCCACGGCCCGCGGGAGGGTCGAGGGATGCGTCGGCTACATTAGTCGTTAAATCAACGGTGTTTTGTGGTGTTTGGTTGTGTTGTTGTTGGTTTGTTTGATGTTGGTGGTTGTTTGATTGTTGGTGGTTGTTTGGTTGTTGGTGGTTTGGTTGTTTTGACTGGATTCTCTAGTTGAGTGACTCACGCGCGGCCCCCGCGGGAGGGTCGAGGGATGCGTCGGCTACGTTAGTCGTTAGATCAACGGTGTTTTGTTGTGTTTGGTTTGGTTGTTGTTGGTTTGGTTGTTGTTGGTTTGGTTGTTGGTTTGTTGTTGGTGGTTGGTTGTTGGTGGTTGTTTGGTTGTTGGTGGTTTGGTTGGTGGTTTGGTTGTTTTGACTGGATTCTCTAGTTGAGTGACTCACGCGCGGCCCCTGCGGGAGGGTCGAGGGATGCGTCGGCTACGTTAGTCATTAGATCAACGGTGTTTTGTTGTGTTTGGTGGTGTTTGGTTGTTGTTGGTTTGGTTGTTGTTGGTTTGGTTGTTGGTGGTTGGTTGGGTGTTGGTTGTTGGTGGTTTGGTTGTTGTTGGTGGTTTGGTGTTGGTGGTTTGGTTGTTGTTGGTGGTTTGGTGTTGGTGGTTTGGTTGGTTGTTGGTGGTTTGGTTGGTTGTTGGTGGTTTGGTTGTTGGTTGTTTGTGGTTGGTGGTTTGGTTGTTTGTGGTTTGGTTGTTGGTTGGTTGTTGTTTAGTTGCTGATATTGTAGGCGTGAGTGATTGTATTACGGTTGCCATGGAAACCTACATTTTCCTGTGATCTGTTTGTATCTCCGTATATCCGTTTTGATAAGCTGGGGTGATTTGGTATAAGAAGAAGAACCTTGATGTCAAGTTTGATCAGGATCAAACCATTAATAAAGAAACTGCAGTTGTAGGCATGATTGTATTACGGTTGCCATGGAAACCAACATTTTTCTGTGATCTAATTTTTTTATATCAGTTTTGATAAGCTGAGGTGATTTGACAGACCAAGAAGAACCTTGATGTGAAATTTCATCAGGATCTGACCATTATTTAAAAATAGCTACAGTTGACTCATATTGTAGGTGGGAGTGATTGCATTATGGTTGCCATGGAAACCTACATTTTCCGGTGATCTAATTTTTTTATATCAGTTTTGATAAGCTGGGGTGATTTGGTATACGAAGAAGAACCTTGGTGTGAAGTTTGATCAGGATAGGATCATTAATAAAGAAACTACAAGGAAATGTTGTTATAATTAGTCTATTTAACAGCCCTAAATAAGGCACTTCTCTAGTGCATTAGCTAATACAAAAAATCTTAAATTCAACAAACTTCAAATGCACATATCTCATTCAATTTTTGGAATATCTTAAAAATTCTAAAAGCATATTGCTTTTGATTCATTGGAGCTTCCAATGAAATTATAATTTGAATGTTTGGAATAATTTGAAAATTTTACTGGGGTACCTAACATAGTCATACCTATGACATAGGCATAGCCATAGGCATAGGCATAGCCCATAAATACATAGTCTGCATAGAACACATATCTCTCTACGACTACATCCTCATTTTTGAATTGTTTCAAAAGTTGATGGTTTAATTTCAAGGATGTTTGATCGATTCCCAAAGGAGATATTGACCCGCAGCAGTAGATCAATTTGGTGTAAGCATTGCTAGTCTCTACAGTTGACATTTTGGTTTGTCACCAACTTTGCGATTATCGCTCAAACACAAACCAATGTTTAGTCTTTACTTTAGGAATTTTAGACTTCAGTGTGGCCAAATTGTAAAACTCAAAATAATTGCCGCAGACACAACATTGTTCCCAGGTTTCTCATTAAAATGAGTGTTATAAATAGTTACTTACGTGCCCTAGCTACCCGCTGACTTTATGGTAAAGTTTCCGTTCAGACATGTTCAAACATGACGCGCGCTATATTTGTTTACAAACTCCTATTCGCCTGGGACCGGAAGTGGGTTTCCATCCACAAGGTCACGTGGGCCGTAATCGATTAACACCGACTCGGGTGACCCGAGTCGTCAGAATCTCCAATAGAACACCGCGAGTGGAGTCGACAAATACACATGCCGTATGCAAAACAACCCGACTCCAGTAACCCACCTCTTGGCTGGGGTTTGCAAGGAGCGATGACCGGTACCAGTCATACCTTTTTTTTGTTGGTAATAACATAGATTAATGAAATGGAAATATCACTAAACTATGTCATCATAAAAATATTTAAATCATATTTTGAGGTAATTATATTGGCTATTAAAAAACAAATAAAAGGGCCACCATTTTTGTCACCCCGAGCGTGGAGAAGCGTATTCGATTATTCGACCCGAAACTGGCCAAATTCATCAAAATCAATTTACCTTTTACACCTCTTTGCAACGTTAAACATGGAAGTTTCATAAAGCGATATGTCATCGTTTTATTCCTCACTTGAAATCTCCAAGGTTGAAAGTAGGAGAATAGAGAAAGAGCAGCCATTTTTACGACAACGCTAACAAAATCCGGAAACGCCGCGTTCGCCCCAACTCTCCCAACCAATCCGATTAGTACCAAATTATCGACTGAAGAGAGGGTGGAAGTCACATTGTTTACATTCGTATGGTACTTCATCAAACCAACAACGTTGAATCTATACAACCCTTTCTCACTTTTAATGCACACACTATATGATGGTGTCATGAGGTTGTAGGAGTTATATACTGACAGATGTAAGTGATTTTTGAGTGTCTTATTTGGTGGACCAGTTGGGAAAAATTAGAGGTCTCACTGGCTGAGCCTGAGCCTGAGCCGAGGCTCGCGGACAGCAGTCTCAGTCTGAGTGCAGTGAGTAGACTAGACTGTAGACACTCTACTAAAAAAGATGGATTAAAATGTGAATCTTATATCTCCCATTGTATATACGTAATGTAGGCACCCTTAATGTTTTAGTAGCAATATTAGAACCCAAGATATGAAATTTTAAGGTGCCAAATAGTTAGTATTTGTATTACAAACTTACAAAGCTTGAGGTGAGAAAATTGTGGCAGACTTGACATTTTCAATGATTCTGGACAAAAAAATGTTCATTGGCTTATCATAAAAATGAACCTTATGTCAGCACAATCCTACCAAGAAACATACCAAATTAAAGCCTATTCCTTCAAGAACTAGAAAAGAGCATAAACACTGTAAAAAAATCAACAAATGCAGAAATCTTTGTGCTAGGGGACTTCAAATTAATAAAGGTAATCACCTCAGAAATATATCTAATAACATTATCTGAAGATTAGATCACCGAGCAGGCCGACTACACCAGGCAGGAGGAAGTGACCAATTCGAAGAAATCAGAGGTGAGTGAGCAAGGGGGCACCAACTTGAGGCACTTCAGATTATTCGGATATTCAGATCATTATGAAACTTCACATAATGAAAGTTAACCCAGATATATCATAGAGCCGTCGGGCCGACGGTGGCTTTTGGTCTGAAGGGCGCCACACATTTTCCATCATCAGGGCGACGGTGGTGGCCCACCACTGGTTGCCATGCATTCTCCACATATTTGCACCATCGGGGCCCAACTGGCCCTGACGGTGTAAAATCGAATCTTTTTTTGTAAATAATTTTTTTGATCTTAACCGAAAGGATTTTGCAATGAAAATAGTGATTAATGAGCTGTTGGGCCAATGGTGTTTTGTCCAATCGGCGTTTACCAACATTGACCCACCGGCGTTTGCCACCGTTTTCCCACTGGCATTATGACATGCCAACAGACAGGCAACTACAGAGCCTCTGTTCAGGGCTAGAATCTCCCCATCCATCAAGAGGTAAAAAGATATGGTTGAGAGGGATGTTAAAATGTGCCTATGTAATAAACATAGGTGAGGTGTAAGACGGTTACTTTCGGAACAGCTCAGTAGAGAGTCAGAAGTTACAAATGCCCAGGTTTTGTTTAGCAAGCATCACTTCTTAGCTTAGCTTTTTAGCCAAGATTAGCATCTTATCATCTTAATATCTAATATGAGGTGCATGCACCTCTATGATATTAAACTTAGTTTTTTAAATAGGGGTTTACTCCTAGTGTCATCTGTGGTAACTGCTTTGTGACACAGGAAACACCTCTTCCATGTGGTATCCACAGGATCCTGTTTGCACAATGTAACCCATATGGACTTTATATTGGTCCTATATTTTTTGCTGGCTGCTATGGGTGGCTTGCCACCATTGGCCCAACGGTGCAGCCATCGTCGGCCCGACGGCTCTGTGCTATCTGGGAAGACATTAAATAATTGGTCTTTCCAGGGGGAAAAAATCTGTCATGTTTCATGAGTGTAGTAACGTAGGGAAAATTAACTTCAACTTCAGAAAGCTATAGTTCTGTTAATTCTTTTTGGATTTTGACCACACAAAAACTCAAATCTGTGCAATTTAATGGAATTCAAAATAGGACCATTCCCCACACAATTTGACCAGAATTACCCCCCCCCCCCCAATCCTCATTTCCGTGCTTGACGTAAAACGGAAAGCTGAAAAGTGATGACGTCACAGCTCGACCGCGGCGGATTTCCAAGTGTCTATAGAAGACAGTATTTGTCTATTTATGATTGAAAACTAAATATGAAAATTGGAAGGGCGCAGTTCTCATTGAATGCAAGTATTTTTTACACACAGTAACATATTTGATATTTAAGATTTATCCAAGTTAGATATGTAGGATCAATTCTAGATCAGTTTTTAAGTTTTGAAAATGTTATGCTTTCATCAGGCAATGCAGCTTTGGCCCCTAATATAAACCACAAATCAAAACCATCGTTGCGCTGATTCTTTTTCTATTTTTTAATTTTAGTTTTATAGTAGTAGACAATGATTTATTTTTACTCTGTCGACCCCTCACAGGATATGATAGCAACAATATAACAACATAGAATGTAAATCAAATAGTGACCCAAAATAGCATGTTCATACAAGTAATGTTCAAGAATTTGGTTGACCAATATACATATCAATATATATCATAACTAAACAAGTTTTCTTTTATGGCTGCTTCCAACTCGTACCACTACATATTTTAAACACAAACTATTAGTATCCACTATTTAGGTGCAGAAGTATAACAAACACCCATATGTGTTTATAAGACTATTAAGAGTCAGATAGCAGACACCTGTTTAAAGTTAAATGTAATTTCACAAAATAGAAACATCACAGTAGTTGATAATAATACATCTATAAGCTTGCACAATTTTTGGAAACATTTAAAAGGACACAGGCTAACATTTTAAAGAGATAGACTTCAGCTGGTACTTTGGCATACAAATACGGAGGTTGGTCAGTGCATGTTTCACTGATTATAGATAATGTAGTAAAGGCAAGCTAAATGCATACTACATACGGGTCTGTAATTATAGATATAAGAGTGTGGCAACGATGACTGTCACCTAGCCATCAGTGGCGACCTCTCGTGACAATGGGCGCGCAGCACTCTCAGTTCCGGCAGGACTACAACTCGCGCCTGCACCGCGCCATTTCGCGCGGGGACCGGCAGACAACACGCTACCTGGTGGAGACCGCCACACCAGGCGACCTTGACCTTCTGGAGGACGGACACGCGCCCATCAACGTCGCCATGTACAGGACGAACGATGAGCTCGTCAACCTGCTCATCGAGGCAGGTCAGTTTGTGTGTTGTGGTTTTACACCCAAGCAAAATCCAGACTGTACGGGGCCTGGAAAGTCTTGAAAAGTTTTGAACTTCATTTGCCCCATTTCAGTGCCTTGAAAAGCCTGAATTGAACTTATTTTGGGTAATTAGTCTTGAAAAGCCTTGAATTCCATTCAAATGTCCCCTCTGATCTAAATTAGTCCAAAATCGCGTTTCACCATTGTTGTTTATTCATGAAATCCCAATGGAAATAGTCTTCAATTCCTATCAGAAATAGTCTTGGAAAGTCTTGAAATATCCTTGAATTCCATATCTTTACATGTGTACGGACCCTGAACATCTAAGTGCATATCAAGACGGCTACTCAATCCCTTGACGGCGAGGGTCATTAGGGAACCACAGATTACTTTGCAACCAGTTTTCTCCAGTTTCCCATGTTGTCCACTTCCTTGTGGGGTTTGTTGAACTCCAGACATGTCCATTCCATGATGTCTTCCCCCACCTCTTCCTTTGTCCGCCTTGTTTTCTTACCCCTTTTACTGTGCCTTGCTAGATGGTTTTGACTAATTCTGATGAATGGGAAATATGACCACACTACTGCAGTTTGTGCCTGTTTGGCCGTAATCGATTAACACGACCCGGGCGACTCGGGTGACCCGAGTCATCAGAGTTTCAAATCGAACACCGCGAGTGGAGTAAAGAAATACACGTGCCGTGTGCAAAACGACCTGACCCCAGTAACCCACCTCTTGGCTGGGGTTTGCTAGGAGTGATGACGTCACATCTGTGCTGGTACCTGTGGGATAACAGCTACCAGTATGTGTTTTAATGCTCTTTTTTTTAATAACCCAGATTGTCAGCTTTTACAATCATAAAATACTTTAAATCCTATTTTGCTGTAAATATATCGGTTATTGAAAAAAATTATTAAGTTTTAGATTAAGCCACCATTTTTTCCACCCCAAGCGTATTCGTTTATTCAACCCGAGTCTGTAGGATGTGCGCATGCGCAAAAAGTGGCTCGGGTGACCCGAGTTGATTAATTGATTATGCCCTTTGTGATTGTTAGATCATTGTGTGGCTCTATTCCCAGCTAGATCTTGGCATAGACTTCCTCGTTGGTAACATGGTCTTTATATGAAATGTGTAGTATCTCATGACAACTTTATAGTGCTGCTCCACTGGACAACCAGGCCTCCACTACCATGACCTGATATCCCACACAGTCAGGTTGTCCTGGTACTAAGCAAACCAGTCATAGCCCCATCTTAGTAATGGCAAGCTCTGTACATTACCCACAAGCACCGTCCGAATATTGATAAATGTATGTGCATAATCTCATGCCACTACTGATTGATTGATTGGTGGTTTCTTTACGCTGTGTCGGCAGCAAAGGCCATATTCACGGCGTCCCACTACTAAAACTACATCTATATTTCTCTGGTTACAATAGTACATTATTCTTTTCTCTAAAAGAAAATGCCTCTAATAAAACAGTTCTGTAAAGCCTCTACTATAACTATAAGACACCCTCAAGTTTGATGTTTTTTATTATAAACTTCATTATAATATTACCTTGTCCTTCAGGCTTCATGTTACGAAGTCGCCTAACCGTGGGATTTTCATACAAGCCACATTTGGCTATTTGCTCCAGATGCTTTGTGACAGAGGTTGTGACATGCACAATCTTGTTATTTCACTCAGACTGCAGCATCAACCTGGGAAAGGAGTGTGACTTCCATCCATTGACGCAAGCAGTGTACATGTGTAAGATAAAGTACATGCGGCTTCTGCTCAACAAAGGTGCTAATGTGAACGCGTGCGACAAGAATGGCAACACTGCTCTCCACATTGCAGTGTCGGTCAAGGTCAAGGGAATGACTGCCATTGAGATGATTGCTCTACTCAGTATGTATGCAACTTGACTTCTAGCTTTTTTATACCCGGTGCCCATTTGTTTGTAGTGTAATATATAAGTTATGCTTTTAGTAATATATAAAGTAGCTATCACACAGAAAAGTCCCTCTGTGCAGTAGTACCTTTATTACATTGCCACTACTTTAATTAAATTTATTACCTTTATATCATTATTTGCGTATTCAATTATAGTTCTTAAAATTTATTTAGCTACCCCCAAAGTCTGGAATATTTGAAATGTTTGGATATATAAACGGAAATAATTATGTGAAGATCCTCTTGCAAACGTTTGTCACAGTATAAACCTAGTCGATATCCAACTCCACAAGTTTTCTAAGTTTTCTTTAATAGCTAATTATTGTTTTATTTTGGCTAGCTCAATATTGCAATTGAACACGCATACACCGAGTTCTGAGGTGAGGTTCTGGTTATTTTGAGGACTGATTAAATCCCCATATATGGTACATTGTGGGAGAGATTTGTTTGTTGTTGTTTTACATTCTAGCAACATCTAAGGCCATATTAGGACGGGTTGAGAGACCAGGAAGCCGGTACCATGATCCGATGATTACATCCTGATAATTTCAGTGCAGCAACAAATGCACCAGTCAAAAGAATATGTGCAACATTCACAATGGAACAAGTTTGAATGTGTGCTCCAATAGGAGTTGAGTGCTTTAGTTTCCATAGTTTTATGCTTCCATCGGAACTTTAGCACCCAACTAGCAATGGACTCAGTATTCATTCTATGCATCAACTAATGTTTAATGAGTGCACCAGTATCCAAGTTGGATATTTAAAATCAAATATAGTTTGTTTTGCGTCCTAGCAACATCTACGGTCATCAGAATGGGCACCAACTTGTGACAGTGCGCACCAATGGCGACTTTATAGTGCTTCCCCACTGGGAAAAAAGGCCACCAGCACTATAACCCAATATTCCACTCAGTCACATTATCCTGATACTGTGCCAACCAGTCCATGTCCTATTCTATTAATGCCGAGAGCCAGGTTAGGTAGCGACAAGTATCAATTTTAAAGTCATTGGTTTGAAAATTGTGGGAGAGAGGGAAGGAGCCTACTAAGTTCCTATTTCCCCCTCTCCATGTTTCAGTATCGAGAGGCATCAACATCAATGCGCAGAACGACACTAAGCAGACAGTGCTGCACTTCTGTTGCTTGTACAACCGCTTCCTGGAGGCAAAGCGGATCGTCAGCACATCCGGATGTATGCTTGACCTGCAATCAGCCAATAATAACACGCCTCTCATGGAGGCCATCCAGTGTGGCCACAAACACATAGTGATGCTGCTAATTGAGGCGCGGTGTAACATTGAGATTGCCAATGATCAGGGACTTACACCATTGCTGCTGGCAATTACTCTCAAGCATCATTTCATCCTCGATATGCTACTTGAAAATGGCGTGAATAGAAATACAGTAAGTTTCAGGTTGTACATTTGGTCTTCTCTATCATTTTGTTGATAGTATATCAAGGGAGTAACCAGGATCGAGTTAGCGTGTTTCCGGATGAAGCTGTGAGCAAAGTCATGTTTGCGCGGCCATGTCAGCCCTACCCCAGGGGTTGCCAACATTGGAAAATGAAAAACCGTAAGATCTTAAGGGATATTATAATGGGGGGGGTCTGGGGGTGTTCCCCCCAGAAAAATGTTAAAATCTTAGATGCTCTGTAGTGCATTTTGGATACAATAATCAGTAAGATTGATATAATATTACTATATTAATGGTATTGTAGGGTTGTCAACATTGGCAAATAAAAAATCGGAAGATCGGCGTACGGTGATGATGGGGACATACATTTTTGTGGCCTTATGACAAAACTGTAAGGGTTGGCAACCCTGCTACCCAGAAAAAAAAATCAAGTTTCAACCATTATATTTTTCACAGGAAGCACGTAATGTACCATGTGGAGATGGGGAGAGGTCATATGGTACACAGTTCGTCTTTGTAACAATTTCTATTCCTCAGCAAAAGAAACTTGAGGGTGGGGGTTTCTGGTCAACTCTGACCCCCACCCCCCTAAATACGCCACTGGTTCATGACTAGGCTCTGAACAAGGTGACATTATAGTGTATACCTGCCCCACTGTTCTAAATTTAAATTACCCAATTGGTATAAATGGGGTTTTAGCCAATGTGGCTATGTTGCTGTTATTTCGATGTTTTCTGCTATTATTTGGAATTTTTTTCAGTATTGGTATTCATGTCACAAATGTGGTATGCCAATATACTATATATACCATGGTTGCAGGGTTTTAGTCACATGGTGGTTAAAACCGCTTAAAACCACCCCGGCTAAAACGGGTTTTAGCCATTAAAACTGGCTAAAACTAAAAGTATTCTCCTCTGTGCATAAAATAATAAGTATAATTGTTCAAAACTGTTTCTAATACATATGTGTCCCTTTTGATGCCATGGGGAGGGTCGGAGTAATATGACAGGTGTAAAACTTTAGCTTTGAAGAGGTGTGACGGGTACTCCTTTGATTGAGATCTTGTAAGGATATGTGTACAATCCATTCCCTACATATTAGCCATGGTCACATGCAATCCTGGAGATTTTTGCCGGTTATAGCCGGTTAAAACCGTTAAATATTGGTTAAAACCTAGTTTTAGCCGGTTTTAGTCACCATCGCGGCTAAAACAGATTTTATCTGGCTAAAACCATACCCCGAATATTATATACTATCTACAGTATAACCCCATTAAACCAAACTTGAAGGGACCCTAGAAATCTGTTTGGATTAACCGATCATTGGTTTAACCAAGATTTGGCTTTGACTTTGACTTGGTGGGGTGGGAGATTGGGGATGGGTGGGAAATGGGGTGGGGTGGGAGTCGGAGAGTGTGAGATGGGAGTGGGGTGGGAAATGGGGGTGGGGGTGGAGGTGCGTGGAAGATAGGGATGCGTGGGAGATGGTGGCGGGGTAGGATTTGGTGGTCGGGGTGCATGGGAGATAGGGTGCATGGCAGATGGGGGTGGGGTCGGTGGAAGAGGGGGGAGGGGGTGGGTGGGAGATGGGGGTGGGTGGGAGGGGTCTCCGATGACCTTATGTTATAATCACATAAAAGTTTGGTTTAACCGTACTGGAAGTGTCCTGTGGTCCGACAATTTTGTTTGGATTAACCGATAATTTGAATTAACCAACTTTGGTTTAACCAACTTTTTTATATGATAAATGGTTGTATGTGGCCGGCCCGCTGAAAAAAGTTTGGATTAACCGATTAAGCTTGGTTTAACAGGGTTATACTGTATAATCCTTTTAATGAAGCCTGTTTTGAATCTGGCAGCCTTCAGATAAAAACGGGATGACTCCACTTCACTACGCTGTGCAGATAGCAGATGAATACGCAGTGAAGTGGCTCTTAGCTAAAGGTCCTGAGCCTTTGGGTGAGTACCATAATGGGGTTTGCTGATGATACCAGGTTGGATGGTTGTTGGAGTTTTCCACCCTGGCAACATCTAAGATCATATCATGATGGGTACCAACTTGTAACAGTGCGCACTCATGGCGACTGTATAGTGCTGCCCCACTTGGAAATCAGGTCGCCAGCACCATGACCCAAAAATCCCACTCAGTCACATTATCCTGACACTGAGCTAACCAATCAGTCCTTGTCCTATCTTATTAAATCAGAGTGTCAAGCTAGGAAGTGACAAGTGTCAATTTTATAAGTCATTGGTTTGACTCGACCGGGAACCGATCTCCCAATGCGAGGCCCATGCTCTATTGATTCGGCTACCGCGCCCAGTGCTGATACCATTTAAGGGGATTGCTGTGTGTTGATCACTGATTACGAGTGTAGTGGTCTGCACTGACCTCTAAGGCAAGGATCCACATTTACAGGTAGGCATGGATAAGGTGATTGTATCAGGGAGCCCAGGTGGTGTAATGCTTAGCACACTAGCCCTGAATGCAAGTGGTGTGGGTTTGAATCCTGCTGTAGGTGCTATATTTCTCATTTTCATCACCCCCACAATACTGGTTTCCGTGACTTGGATCCTGTACATTACTACACAAGCAATGTGCAGACAGAGACACACACAAGCAAATATTACTACACAAGCAATGCACACACACATAGACACACATGACAAGCAAACATTACTAGATACGCAACATAATGTTTGCTTGTGTGTCTATGTCTGCGCATTGCTTGTGTAGTAATTTTTGTGTGTCGTGATGTCTATGTGTGTGGGTTGCTTATGTAGTAATGTTTGCTTATTGTATGTGTGCATTGCTTAGGTAGTAATGTTTGCTTGTCATGTGTGTCTATTTATGTGTGCATTGCTTAGGTAGTAATGTTTACTTGTCATGTGTGTCTATATATGTGTGTGTTGCTTGTGTAGTAATGTTTCCTTGTCATGTGCAACTATGTGTGTGTCTATGTGTGCACATGTTGCTTGTGTAGTAATGTTTCCTTGTCATGTGTGTCTATGTGAGCACACGTTGCTTGTGTAGTAATGTTTCCATGTCACATGTGTGTCTATGTGTGTGTGCGTTGCTTGAGAGGTAATGTTTCCTGGTCGCTTGTGCTTCCAGAATTAGGTGCTGACATAAACCTGACAGACCGCCTAAACCGAACCCCACTCATACTGGCCTCCGCACTGGGTACGTCTACTAGTCCTCTACAGTCAGGGCTACTTTTTATAAGTTGATGAGCTTAAGCTAAGATCCCATATACACGGTATGCGTTATGCGAATGTGACAAAAAATGGAAAAGCATATAAATGCACAGTGGTGCTTCCATATGTCCAGATGTCAATGTGAATGCCGCAAGTGGATCTCTCCATGGATCGAGCGGTGCAAATGTGAATGCTGCCCCATTTGCCATAGAGCAAACAGTAACTTTGATTTCCTTTACAAATTTGAAGCAAGAAAGTCCGAAAATGGCATGCCGTATGCCACATACGCATTTGCATACTGCATATATGGAATTTTAGCTTTAATCCCGGGAACGACGAAATGTGTGAGTGATGAGATGCAACTTCTATTTAAAGTTTCATGATCCAATGCTTTTGAGTTTCTAGCACCAAACTTCAATAATTGTTTAAAGTTGCATGGTCCAATAGCGTTTGAATTGTTGTCTTATTTCTTTAGATAAATATATCAAATTGATCGTTATGAGCTACTATTCATTAGTTCGAAGTCATTTTGATGGAAAATGACTAGTTTTGAAGCAATTTGAGCTGAAAGAACCCAAAATAATTTCGACAAGCTTGCCAATAGTCCTGTGGCTATGACCCAGATGGTCATCTCGCAGTGATCACATGATGTGAGATGACCTACTAATCCTGGAACCTGACAGGGCTGTAGGTAGGTATTTCTGTTTGTGGTTTGAACATTCTGGGAACGGATTGGTGCCATAGGCCTATGGCACTAGAGTTTTTAACAAAATATTATTTTGTAGAAAGGTTAATTTGATTTATATCTATCGAATTGACCAAGTAGCATAGAAAATCTAACATCACATATACATCGGTATATGATTGACATCGTCCTAATGGAAGAAATGTCAAAACATCAAACTATGCAACCACCCACCAAACTGCACATTCTATGATTCAGCCGGGCCTGAGCATTAATTGTTTGACGGGATCTGCCGCAATTTCGCAGGTTTCTGGGTTTAATGCTATGATTGCAGCAGCCGTTCTGGTTGTGCCCATGTGTTATCATTTGGACGGGATCCATCGCAGATGCGCCATTCCACAGCATATGCGCCAGAGGACGGCCTGGGGTCGTAGCACCATATCAGTTTCTACACTCACCTATGACAAACTGCACGCGCTGCGATCCCAAGCCTTCTGCCGGCGCATACGCTGCGGAACGGCTGCTGCCATCATAGCATTAAGCCCAGAACCTGGCACATTTGCAATGGATCCCGTCCAAAGGATAATGCATGATCAGAACAGTTGCTGCCATCATAGCATTAAACCTGGAAATTACGCATTTGCGGCGGATCCCGTCAAGCCATTAATGCTCAGGTCTGGCTGGATCGTAGAATATGGCTGCTGGCATCATAGCATTAAGCGCAGAACCCGGCGCATTTGCGATGGATCCCGTCCAAATGATAACGCATAGGCATGACCAGAACGGCTTCTGCCATCATAGCATTAAAACCCAAAACCTGTGTATTTGCGGCGGATCCCATCAAACTATTAATGCTCAGGCCTGGCTGATGTAGCCGGCATGGAACAGCTGCTGCATTAGCTAATACAAAAGATCTGAAAGTCAAAAACTTTCAAATGCACATATCTCACTCCATATGGTTCACTCCTTTTACATTCAATAACAAAAAAACTTTTCCTTTTATATACAGTGTAACTGACAAATTTCAAACAGATGCGCGCAAAACACATGCGCGTGAATCCTCACATACATTTAGAATGCCAAGGATATGCGTACTGCTTACATTTCTGATGCACATATTATTGCTCTGTTATTATTTACTGTTATGTCATCCATGTCTCATCCTCCCTCATAGTACACCATACATAGTCCCAATGGCAGATGCAATTTTAATTGACAAATGTTAAATTTTCTAAATTTAAATTACCCAAATTGATTAATTATATTTATAGAATTGACCAAACAGCATTGAATATCCAACATGGAGGGGAGAGGCAACATCCACCTCATTTCTACTTCCCCTCTATGGCCCTGGACAGTAGGCCTTCTTGGTCAGGGGAGGCTAATGAGGTTACGAGATTGGCCTAATTGGTTTAATGGCCTCCCTGCATAATGGGTGTTTCACTGGTTATTCTGTATATGCTGTCCCAAATCATTAGCTAATGCACCAGTATCTAAGTTGGATATATAGGATCAAATGTAGGTAGTTTGTTTTAATTTTGACAAAATTATATTTCATCGGACCATGCAATTTTAATGAATACACCAGTATCTAAGTCGGATATATAGGAGCAAATCTAGGTACAAGTTGAGGTTTCGAAAATTTGATATTTTTATGAATTATGAAGCTATTTTTGCTGGTAAATGAAATGTTGACATATTTCAACTTCTTTTTGGTAAGAACATGTTTGAAAATATGTCATACTGTGGTTTTATTGTACAGCACCTGAGAATAGGTTCGGCTAGTATCATTATCATCATCATCATCATCATCATCGTCGTCATCACGGTGGCTTTTTAGTGCTGCCCCGTTGTTTTACCGTCTCACGAACACTATAATGCAATATCCTACAGTCGCATTTTTCCAACACTGAGCAACCAGTCCTAATCCTATCCTGTCCTACTAGATCCTATCCTGTCCTAGGGCTACTATCCTATCCTACAAAGGACAGGCTGGTAGCGATAAGCTTTTTAAGTTCTGGCGGGTAGCCACCTCTGAAGCAGGCAGCTGTACCCCTAGGCCAACCCGTACGATTTGAGGAGAAAGATATTAAAATAATTATGCAAATTGTCTAGTTGCGGCATTACACAATCTGTTTGTGAACACTATGTGCAGGGTCACCAACCCTTACGGTTTTGCTGAAAGGTGTACAATATTTTATGTTCCATCACCACCTTCCGGTTTTTCATTTTCAAATATTGGCAACCCTGCAATACCATTAATATAGTAATATATAAATTTGATGGATTATTTGTATACAAATATTTCTGGGGGAGTACCCCCCGGCCCTCTAATATAACATCCCTTAAGATCTTCCAGTTTTTCATTTACCAATGTTTGCAACCTTGTATGCACATAGGTTAGAATGGGACTTTTGAGTTTTGGTCTCTAAGACTTCTACGTAAATTAGAATCCGAGATGAGTCATATTTAGAACAAGCACGCGATCATATTGTGTTATTTGATTTAATTTATTGTTTTGACCACTCCCTTGATAGCAGAAATGTGCATATGAGTCTGTCTCAAAAGGTGCTAACTAATTTTCTTTTTCTTCTGCGTAACGATTGACATGAAACAGCACAGAAACGGTTACACTGAAAACATAAGGACATTTGCTTCAAATCAATATGTATTCTATTGGGATTATGAAACACCATAAATCAGTTTATCCTGAGCATAAGCAGATAGTATGTTGATCGTTACAATGGACAAAGTTTTGTCCCCTATTACTTATCACCTTTTGAGACAGGCTCATATAAATCCCACACCAGACATGGTGTTCTGTCCATTTGCAACGCCTCTTAACTCTTGTACAAAACCTTAAAGTTACATAGTCCGGTGAAGCACCAAATTTTCAAAACCAAAACAATTACTTAAATCTAATTCTACATATTTAACTTACATAATAACACTTATTGAGCATGTATTGCCACATCAAAGGGAATACTGAGTCAATTTAATAGAACCTGTTACTGCAGAAGCCTATGGTGTCACTGTCAGAGTTTTGGCATACTTGCCAACACTAATTTGTCATGTTAATACTTCAAATATCTCTAAAGTTAGCAATTTAAAATAAGTTACTTCAAGCTAAATAAAGTAAGGTACATTATAACAATCAGTTTAATATATTTATCTCAGAAAAGTGACAGATACTCAATATCATCGGAATATGCAACTTTAAAGTTGCATAATTCGATGATTGCATAACATTTTTGAAGCACCAAACACTGGCCTAGATTTGATCCTACATATCCAACTTAGATACTGGTGCACTCGTTAAATGTGTTTGGTGCATAGAAGGGAATACTAACAAAAATAACCAGACCCTATTACTGCCTATGGTGTCCAGCATTTTAAGATGCACACATCGATTTTAATTATCCATGTTTCACTTCAAATACCTAAAAGATTTACCCTTTAAGATAAAAGTTACTTGTATAGTGATGTTTGCATGTCACAGGATGTGTCTATGTCAAATAAAGTAAAGTAGATTATAACCTAATATATTTATCTAAAAAATATAGTAATAGTAGAAACTCAAAACCATCGAACTATGCAACTTTAACTATATAATATATGACTATATTTTTCAATCACCATGGAAACCGATTTGAGGTACAGTAGGAAGTGTCTTCAAAGGATAACCACATCCAGATCAATGTTGTCCTAACATAGCATAGGGACAATCAAACAAGACAAAACCATTGTGCCTTGGAAATTTGTTCCCACATGTCCGGAGTTCTCTGATAACAAGTATCGATGAAGATAGGTACTAGTGTGTCTATATCTAAAAAGTAAAGCTTGTTTTATTTAATGACACCTCTAGAGCACATTGATTTTTTTAAATTGTATCATCGGCTATTGGACGTCAAACATATGGTCCTTCTGACATATTTCTTTGGAGGAAACCAGCTGCCACCACATAGGCTACTCTTTCCGATAAGCAGCAAGGGGTTAGTGTGTTTCTGTGATTTGTAGTAAGTCTTACAAGATAATGGTAATGTAAATTGAATTAGTGTCCTCACTATTTTACTAGTGAATCATCATTGTATACGGAGTTTGTTCATTTCAACAGGCCACCCTGACATATTGGCCATCGTAAAATTGTTGTTGGCTAATGGAGCCGACATTACTGCACGAAACATGGAGGGGCACACACCACTACACCAAGGTCAGTCTCGTCTGTCGTATCAGCCGGGGGATTAGATAATAGATTCACCCCCCATACTTGTGTGGTGAATGACACACGGAAATTGCTTTAGTATGGAACCGGAAGTGGAATTACTGGTTCCAGTATGCAATGGATACTTATATTGGCACAGAGTTGGTGAACTGAGAGAATGCAAAAAGACAAGATGGCGACTATAGAATGCCGTCGATTAGAATTTTAACGTCCATTAAACTACATGTTTTATTATATTTTTCAAATCAAAAGTAGCAGGTAAATATTAAGATCTATGTGAAGAATATATTTTGCTTTTTAATTACGAATTTATCTGCTCATTTCATTGACCAATTATGTAGATATTTTTCACCAGTGTTTCTAATGGGTTGGTTTTTACTCTTACTGCAAGCATGGGGTGAATCCTTTATCTACTTGGGGATACCCATGCGATATCACATCTAGCAGATTTACGTGTATAAATGTTGCTTCACACAGGCAGGGTAATACGGTATCACATAGCAGGTCACACTAATTTATTGTGTATAAATGTCGCGTCACACAGGAAGTGCCATGTGTTATCATATAACAGGTTGCACTAATTTATGTGTGTATAAATGTCATGTCACACAGGAAGGGTCATGTGTTATCACATAGCAGGTCGCACTGATTTATGTGTATAAACGTCACGTCACAGTCATTGGTTTGACTCTACCGGGAACCGAACTCCCGACCTTCCGCACGCGAGGCACGCGCTCTACCGATTAGGCCACCGCACCCGGTACTCCTAGTTAACATTGAATGGCGTAATGCATTTGGCTTAAACTGGTGTGCACACACAAATTATTTTACATGCTTTCACTTCACTGTTCTGATTTTTACAGCGTTCAACACTTGTTGAAATCCTGTACTTTGACGAAATTCAAGAGTTCATCAAGGCGTTAGCTAAATTTACCAGCCCTTTTCAAGGCATTTCCAAATTCATGCTATTTTCAAACCATATCCACAAATCTGAGGTTTATTCACGATTGTACGAAGCGGTTCAGGGGAGCATTGTTCGGGAATTTGTACCTTCTTTGTATGCGCTTGCTTTCTAGGTGCCAATTATGGCCGCATTGAGACTGCCCGGCTGCTGTTCAAAGCCGGTGCTGATGTATCGGCTGCGGACCGAACTGGAAAGACTCCGCTTCTGAAGGCGGCCGGGGAGGGACACACCGACATCGTCAGGGACCTTCTTGGGCGGAGTGCGAATGTAAACCACCGGGATAACCAAGGCCGGACAGCGCTATACCTGACCGCCCAGCAAGGACGCACTGACACGATGCATGTGCTCCTCAAAGGTTGGTAGTGCCATGATTTGATGTAGGTCGGCAGCCAATCAGAATTGGTATTCTGCGTTGTAACGGGTCCAATACGGCACAACTTTTGAACTCTGGAAGGTTGGTTGGTTGGTTGGTTGTTGGAGTTTTACGTCGTGGCAACATCTACAGTCATATCAGGACGGGTACCGACTTGTGACAGTGCACAGTCATGGCGACTTTATAGTACTGTCCCCACTGGGAAATCAGGTGCCGGCACCATGACCCGATATCCCACTCAGTCACATTATCCTGAAACTGAGCTAACCAGTCCTTGCCCTATCCTATTAGTGCTGAACGACAGGATAGGAAGCGACAAGTACCAATTTGATATGTCATTTGTCTGACTCAAGTGGGAACCGAACTCCCGATCCTCCCGCACGCAAGGCCCACGCTCTACGGATTCGGCCACTACGCCCGGTCAACTCTGACAGGTGACCAGATTGCATAGAGCACCAAGTTTGAGTGATATCTAATTTGGACTGCCCACCTATAACATAAGCCTACACGCCGGCGATCTCGCTACAGCCTGCTGGGTGAGGTTTTGATTTTGTTTGTTGTTTTATGTCCTAGCAACATCTACGGTCATCAAGATAGGTACTGACTTGTAACTGCACACTCATGGCAACTTTATAGTGCTGCCCTACTGGGAGATTAGACTGCCAGCACCATGACCCGGTATCCCAGTATGGGACGGTAGAGAAAGGTTCGTACGAGTCCTTGAAAACATGGTCCTGGAATTTCATAATTCTTGATTCCAGGCCTGGAAACTCCTGGAATTTGTCTATGGATCCTTGAAAATGGAAAATCATGACTATACTTTTTAAAAGCCTGTGGGGTGTAATACAAATCTGTTCTTTTTTCATTAATCAGTGATGTATTGGATTTAAAGTGATTTTTGTGGATTTGTTATCCTGCCTCTTGGTTTTTATATTAAAACTATACATATGTTTGTTATTTTTTATGCTTATTTACACTTCACATCTTACACACTGAATGGACTATGAATACAGCCGTGTTTTCAGGTACTTTATTTGAATAATTGTCTTTAAAACGTCATGGAATCTTTCAGTGAAAAGTTCCTTGAAAGTCATGGAATTTAATATCGAAATGGGTATGAACCCTGTCGGTGCCCTGGGGCAGGGTATGGGGGGAAAGGCCGAGCTGTGGCGCCAAAAGAGGGTTGTACTGTACGGTGGAGTAAGGGCTGTAGTGAGGATGTATGGGCGAGGTTGTGTACTTGATAATGGTTTGTGCCGCTACTCATGCCGCTGTTCTCTTCCAGCTGGCGCCATGATGGACCTAGCGGACAAAGAAGGAAACGCACCACTCCACCGAACAGTCCGCTTCCCCAGCCTCCATCCGCTCTCACTATGGAAACTTATCGAACATGGGTGTGACCCAATCAACCTAGACAATTTCCTCGAATGGATTCTCATCAACGACATCTTGCCAAAGAGGATCCTGTTCACCACAGAGACTGGGCTTCAGAATTGGTATCTGGAGCAGAAGCGCAATCCAAAAGCATTGCAGCATATTTGTCGTGTTGCGCTTCACAAATTTCTTCATATTGCACAGCGCGATGTGCCACGATTAAAGATGTCTCAACTCCCTCTGCCACCGAGTCTGGTGGATTACGTCTCATTGAAGCTGTTGTAATGTAACCCTGATGCTAGAAGCAAGTGCTACTGAAATGCAGACAATCAAATAACTTATCAGCAGCTACTGCTTGGTAAGACAACACCAACACTACAGCTGGCCAGCATTGAAAACAAGCCTGGGTACCCGGGCTTACATGCTATGGACAGTATAAATACAGCCTCAATAAACAAAATTTTTTTTAAAGTGGAGTGGTCTATGTATTTGATATAATATCTATATATTTATACGTATTTGTATCTATATATACGAGTGGTTGGTAAATCATTATGGCACCTCCGGAAGTACCCAGTTGCGCCCTGTAGAGGGTGCCACATGGACTTTACGCCAATGCTTCTGCAACTCTGAGCGTCACCATATATAGAAAACCGGAGGCGCAGATCGTGTCCAACAGGATGGGCATAGCCAATGCTTAGTTCAATAACTTTCCACACGTATGAAAAATGGGTGATAGATACCGCAAATGAAATGTATCACTAGTGGTGTCCAGTGTCCATTTAGGAGCCTCATCTGTAACATATTGTTTGTTGGGGTTTTACATCTTAGTAACATCTATGGTCATGAGCTAATATCCCACTCAGTCACATTACCCTGATACTGAGCTAACCAGTCCTTGCCTCATCCTAGTAATGGCGAGCGCCAGGCAAAGTAGCGATAAGTATAAATTTTGTAAGCCTTTGGTTTCACTCGGCCGACATTCTAACTCCGACCTTCTGCAACGGAAGTCCTGCACTCTACTGATTGAGCCACTGTGCATGGTATCTGTAATAAAAGCCGCATGTAAATACCATCTTACCCCAGTGGAGTTTAGTTGGACAAGGCAGAATAGAAGTTGCGCTTCGCTTTGCTAACTCTCTGCATGAAGACTGATGATTTCGCTTTAGTGAATGTGACCCAAATGTTATACTTGTTGTGTTCAACTTCAAGCCACTGCCATCACATGCTTTTCACACCTCCCCCCCCCACCCCCCATCATACAGGTGTGTGAATTTGGGTGTCCTGGGTGTGAAATAAACACTCAGTAATTAGGCGTGCTGGAATGTTGTGTGACCTATATAAGTGGATGGAGATTATGTGAACAGCATAGTCATTCACAGAAATGTATGTTGGTTGGTTGTTGAAGTTTAGGTCAGGTGATGAGGGTTGGTTGTTGGAGTTTTACGTCCTGGCAACATCTAAGGTCATATCAGGACGGGAACTGACTTGTGATAGTGCACTCATGGTGACATAATGCTGCCCCACTGGGAAATTAGACCTGTGGCACCATGACCTGATATCCCACTCAGTCACATTATCCTGACACTGAGCTAACCAGTCCATGTCCTATCCTATTAATGTTGAGTGCCAGGATAGGAAGCGACAAGTATTAATTTCAAAGTCATTGGTTTTGACTCGACTGGGAACCGAACTCCCAAACTTCCGCATGCGAGGCCCGTGCTCTACTGATTAGGCCACCACCCCCGGTCAGAAATGTAAGTAGGTTCTAGCAACATCTGTGGTCATATCAGTACAGATATCGGCTTATGAGTGCGCACTCATGACGATTTTGTAGTGCTGCCCCACTGACGTACACTAGCATGATGACAGTATCCCCAAAGTTACATTATTCTATACCGCATCTTGTAATCTTAGCTGTCCTAGATAGGGAGCCTAGATAATATAATGGTTAGTTCCGGAATGGCAAGAAATGAATTCTGCTCTAGGTGCAATGTTCCCTTTGTTTGCATCACCCCCATAACACTGGTTCCATGGCCAGGATCCTGTACAAACTATGTTCTGTTTGGTTGGTAAACCTACCCTGTAAATTATATATATATGTGTATATGCAGGTGCATTGCCTGTATATGTCTTATCGTATGCATTAAATGACTTATGGACGTAAACAATCCTGTTATGTAAGATCAAAAGAGCTGGACTAGAGAAAAGATCTTGTCCGTTCATATCCAACTACTTAAATAGTAAACACAAATTCACTAAGATTAATAATTTGGAATTGTCTATGAGGATAGGGGTGCCCCAAAGTTCCACTTTGGGACCACTCCTCTTTCTGATATTTAGTAATGACCTACCATACGTTGTCAAAGCTATTTTCACACTTTTTGCAGATGCTTTGGTCCTCACAGTTTACAATAAAAATATTATTCTGGCAGCTGCGATAGCAAACAATGTAAGAAAGGACAGAGCCTGGTGTGCTGATAACAAACTGACCTTGAACACTAACAAATCTAAATAGCTGATATTCGGGACAAAATCTAGAAAAGCTCAAACACAAGGAATAGAACTATGTATAGGCGATGTTGTGCGGAGTGAAGTGAACTTGTACAAATACTTAGGAAACACTCAATTCTACATTGAATGTAAACCAGCAACTTTCGAGGCTGAACCAAATCCTTGGCATAACTTGTACTTACTAGGCAGGGGATGCCAAACTCCTCCAAGTTCCTAAACCACTCACAAATAGACTGACAAAAGCGCCTATTTACAAAGGGAGCAAACTATGGAATGAACTCCCAGTCAAAATTAAACAGGCAGAAACCCAACTAAAATTAAAGAATCTGGTAGGAATTCACCAAGCTAATCAGGCCCTTCTACAGGCCCTATGACAAGGTCACCATGGCCTGCTATTTACCTACTACTGTCTATATAACTTGTCACATGTCTTGTGAGTTAAATTTTGCTGTCATTTGACACAAATTTAACCATTTCAAAATTGCGTCCGAGATCAATTTTGGTGTCATTTGACACAAATTTGACTTTCAGATTTCCATAAAAAATTTAATGTGAGCATATAGACATGGTGTTAAGCTGTCACCAATCAATCATTATCCTGACACTGCGGCTAACTGTCCTTAAAAAAAAAATGTATTGAAGATTTTTATACTGCCTATCATGGATAATTCAATTCAATTCTTTATTTCAGACTCAGGATTATGGGAGTTACATAATTTGGTCCAAAGTAGGTAGATATACACATTAATGTGAATAGGATATAAATAATAGTATGAATACTACCATACTAACCAATATCAAAATGTTGGTCTACATACAATAGTTTGTACCAATGCCTCCATATGGCAGGCATAAATCTGAGATCACTCTTCTATTTTCACAATTCCCTGTATTATAACATTTTCTGACTTGTCAAGTCTAGAAATAAATTTGAATATTAGATTCCTGATAACAGCCTGGAAGGCTGGCACAACAATATTGGCAAACAGCTGACTAGCATATAACTTGCGACACTGTATATTAATATCTCTGTCATCTCTAAAGTCATGAGTCATGACTTCAGTGGAGATTGACAGGGGAGCACCAGTTAAAATAAAATCAGGAAATACAGTATCCTTGTCATATTTTGATCGAATGATCATTACCATACTTTTAAGAGCATTGTTTTTTATATCAGCTTCTATGCCATATTCAGAGCATATACAAAGTAACATTTGCAGTCCACTACTATATGGTGAGCATATTACCAAGTCATCGGCATACATAATATGATTTAGAAGTAATCCATTAATACATCCAGTTTTACACTGATTTAACCTTTTCGACAAGTCATCCATATAAACATTAAATAAACAGGGGGAAAATATCCCTCCTTGACATACACCATTACTGACTTGGAAGGGTTCTGACATGGCATCACCCCACCTGACTACCATTGATTGAGATGACCATACCGCTGATGCCACAAATCTTCCTTGGACTCATTACTACTGCTACTGGTAGCATCTACTTCCTGACGAGGCATGTAGTTGAGGAAGTACAATGAACCTGCACGACTCGCAGCTACTACGACTCTGCCTCCTTCTGTCTCGATCCAACATCCTGTGTTGCTAAACACTGCAGTTAGCCCTGCTTCACTCGCCTTAGACACGCTGAAGAGATTGTATGACAGTCCTGGCACATACAATACATCAGAAAGCAAGGACTTCTGAGTCTTCCCATCAGATAGCTTCATGAATAACTGGACTTCACCAGCACCCGTTGACTCTAGACCATGACCGTCTCCAAGAGTTACACTCAACGGTTTCGTGCTGTGCAGCTCTTTGAACAAAGACTTATCGTTACACATGGGCGCTGTTGTTCCCGAATCCACAATCCAACATCCGATTGCCACAGATGACAGTGCATGTTGTGCAACTAAGACAAACTCGTCATCACTGGAGTCATTTGTACTTGCTTGGTAGGCCTTTGCCTTGCCTTGCCTCGCCTCACTTACCAAACTTCTTGCCAGATTGTCCACCTGACTTCCCACTCGAATTTGCACTCGACCTCTGATCCTGGAGCTGTGGACAATTTTTCTTAAAATGTCCCGGCTTGTTGCATTTGTAGCATAGGCGTTTCGGCCTGCGATTTTCAGTTATCAATGCGGTATCCACGTTACTTCCGGACTTCTCATTCATCCTCTTCTCTGCATTCCGTATGCGCTTGACTGCCGTATCCCAACTCGGCACCTCTGGAGATGATTCAATGGCTGTTACGAGCATATCAAACCTGCTCGGTAAACTGGCCAAGAGATGAATGATGCGATCCTCTTCTTCAACCGGATCTCCTATCACTGCCAACTCACTGAAAATTTCCGTCATCGCCATAATGTGACCCTCCAACAGCTCGCTATTCGTCAGACACATAGAATATAACCGCCGTTTTAGTGACAACTTGTTGGCCCATCTTCTGGAATTGATCCTCCAGTTTCTTCCAGACAGCCATAGAGTCGTCTGTGTCTTCTCCAACAAGATACATTAATGACGTGTCAACTGACAGGATAATACTTGCACAAGCACTATCTCTCCTCAGATGATATTTATCTAGTGCCTGAGCTTGCTCAGCTGCTGGTTCCGTTTCATCAACTATGCCCCACAGACCTTCCTTCTCAGAGCCATCTTAGCTTGGACCTTCCAGGTGGCATAGTTTGACCCTTTTAATGGAACTACAATACTGAAAGCACTTTTACTTGGAAGAAGTTGCCATGTTGGAATTAACCACAAATTAAAAATGTCAGGTGAAACTCCTAGAATTTTTCAGTGCACTTTGGCAGAAACCCAAACAGAATGCACAAAACTGGTTAATTTTCCAATATAATGTCTCAGGGCTGTCATTATTCATGTCCATGTAGGCTACTGTTAACTCAGTCTCAGTGACTGTGATACTGTGAGTGTGACACACAGTGTCAGTGACAGGGCCTACTTCCAACCTCTTTTCTACCAGCATTCTACTTTCTAGACTGTAACAGGCAAAATGTCATATCTCCCAAGTATCCTGAGTTTGTACCTGAACTTGTGCTACAGTAGAGATGTGCTACTGGGCCCATAACCTGTTAGAATTTGGTTTTATTTGAGACAAATCACTTTACACTTGTCAACAGCATGGCAGCATGGTTGGGTGGTGAGTTATGCACCATTCACGAGATCGCGAATGAGATTCCTGCGCGAGTCCGTTCATGAGATATTTGGGCATTCATAACTTTCAATAATAAGTAATAGTATGAATACCACCATACTTATTACACTAACCAATATCAACATGTTGACATGGCTCATTATATGCTACAGTAGTTTGTACCAATGCCTCCATATGGCAGATGTAAATCTGAGATCACTCTCTTCTATTTTCACAAGTCCCTGTATTATAACATTTTCTGACTTGTCAAGTCTAGTAATAATTTTGAATATTCGATTCCTGATAACAGCCTGGAAGGCTGGCACATCAATATTGGCAAACAGCTGACTAGCACTGCGATACCTAGGTAGACCGAGTAATAACCTCATAATGTCATTATATGCCACATTCAGTTTTCTAATGCTATACATTCTATAGTTCCACCAAATCTGGGTAGTATACAAGGGAGTACAGAAAGTTCTAAATAAATTTACCTTGAAATCAGCTGCACACATAATTTCCTGATGAGCATATTTCCCTGAGCATATAACTTGTGACAGTCTATTAATAGGTACTCCAAACTGATTTTTGAAATGTATATTTGCAGTTCACTTTTGTGATAATCAGATAGAACTTTATACACTGATTTCAGTGGTATAGACTTTATCTTGATGTGATAATCGGTTCAAAGGTTATGAGCATTTTAAAATATAATTTTGAGGGCTTTTTTCACCCGAAAATGAAATTGGCCAAATTAGCAATTTCACAAAGCCTTGGAAACCAAAACTAAGCACATAATCATATAGATTACATTTATTTTTTTTCGGGAAGAAAAACAAAAAAATAACACAGATATACAATTTTTTAAACAGCTAAAATATCAAATTGGCCCTGTTGCAAAGTTAACAGTACCTATTTACTACCTAAGAATGAAAGTAACATTTTCATGGAAATTTCAAAATGCCATATCTCAGCTTCTAATTAAGATACGGAGATAAATTTGGTATCACTAGAATCAGCAGAACTGTATCTATAACTTGTGTGCACTTTAAAAATGTAGGTAACTGAACACTAAAATTGTGTTCCAACTACCATTCATGACACATGAAATTTGGTTATATGCCATCACAATGTCTTCAATACACTCCACATAACAAACACAGCATTCACTGCTCACAGACAGAACATTATTATGTAGTAGGAATCAGTTACAGCAACATCATCCACTTTGGAGCATTTGAAATAGTGTTTTTAGCTCGCCGGTTGCCAAATTGGTCCACTTCTTCAGCTTCTTGATTTGCGTGCCGTGAATGAATTTACAATTTTTATGCTGATTTAATAGCAAAAAGCTTGCTCTCCAATTTGATAGGTGTTGAACCTGGAATTTTTGTCTTTGTCACTGTGAAATCTTGTCTTCAACTTTTCCTTTTGAATTTTCCGTAACTTCTATCACATGTATCTCAACATATTTGCTCTCAGAATGAGGCTCAAACTGTCTTCTATTCTGCCATTGTTAGACAATTTTAGTAACTGTTTAACACGTCAATCACTCAGAATAGACAGGGAGGTTCAGGACCAACTTTTATTTATTTATTTTTTCTGGCCAGTTGTAGTGTTGGTGTTATCTTACCACACAGTAGCTGCTGATAAGTTATTTGATTGCCTGCATTTCATGCAGCCTGGCCAAGTCACTGATGACAGCCTGTTTGGAGTAGCTACTATTAATATCCCTGCCATCTCTAAAGTCATCAGTCATAAAGTGTCCTAAGTACTTGACTTCAGTAGAGATTGACTGGAGAGCACCAGTTAAAATATACTCAGGAAATACAGTATCCTTGTCATATTTTCATCGAATGATTATTTTTTTGGTAAATATGTTTATTCTGCTGAATAAGTCTTTTGTCAGTGCCAAAGCACTGGTCTTCCAGCCATTTTTCAATTCAGTGTTATTTACACAAAAGGTATATAGAATAAGGTGTACAATACCTGTTGAATAGACAATTTGCACCATGTAACACAATGAAATTCTGAAACCCAAATGTTCCATAACAATATGGTACAGTAGTGTCATATAACTAGATCAATATTAGTCAGATCAATGTGAGTATTTACATAGTATTTAGAATGTAAGCAGAAGTTATCTTTTGTATTCAGTTGGTAAACTTGTAGTAAGTTTTAATGTTCAGTTGCAGTTAGGCAAGCGGTATATAAATGTTGGTTTGTTAGGAAAATTCTAGTGTAACTCTAATGTAGCTAGTTATGTGAGTTTATGAATTATGTTGTTGGGGTGGGGTTGTTAATAATACACTGGACCATCTGTGACCAGTGAAGCAGTGGGACCAATCCCAGTGCATTTAGGTCTTAAATTTTACATTTTTACCTGGACTGTCTCTGTCATCGTATATGGTTGACTGGAGATAACTGGATGATCATTACCAATACCATACTATTAATAGCATTGTATTTGATATCAGCTTCTATGCCATATTCGGAGCATTTATTAAGAAGCATTTTGCAGTCCACCACTATATGGTGAGAATATTACCAAGTCATCGGCATACATAAGATGATTTAGAAGTAATAATCCATTAATACATCCAGTTTTACACTGATTTAACCTTTTTGACAAGTCATCCACATAAACATTAAATAAATAGGGGGAAAATATCCCTCCTTGACATACATCATTACTGACTTGGAAGGGTTCTGACATGGCATCACCCCACCTGACTACAATTGATTGGTGCGAATACCAAAATATTAATATCCTGATTAGATAGCCTGGAGTACCATGCTGCACTAGTTTTTCAAACAGTTTTGCATGATTCACTCTATCAAATGCCTTAGAGGCGTCAAGAAAACACAAAAACATAGTAGAATTTAAACTATGGTACTTCTGTATAATCTCCTTAAGAGCATAAATACACATATATCTGTTCCATGCTTTCGGATAAGTCTGAATAGTCTTGTTTTCACCATTAGACAGTTAGTTGGTAGATAGAAAACCTCCCACACCACATAGACATGGTATGAGAGCAACTGGCCTTTGATAATGCTGCAAGTTATACACAGCGGTGGAAATCCAAATTGGCAGAGGTGATGGCAGGGGGAATCGAGTCATCGACCTCCAGATTATGAGTCTGACCTACAAAAAGGTCAGATACTCTGACCACTCCGCCACAGAGAACACCACCATGCCCTATCCTATTAATGACCAGCGCCAGACCACATAGCAACAAGTGCCAACTTGTTCAAGTCGGCTTGTTGACTCTGCTGGTGCTCGAACCTATGACCTTGTAGGCTAAGCGGACACGGGACCACTAGACCACCCTGGCCAGTTTGTTAGAAGATTTGAGGTGTGCAGTTAAAATAAATCATTTTCCTACCTAAGTGAAAAGGATAAGTCCGGGTTCGTACAGGTCCTTGAAAACCTGGGATTTGATAATTAAGGATTCTAGGCCTCGAGTCCTGTCTAAAGATCCTTCAAAATCCAGAAAATTCATAGCGTTTTGTTAAAAAAACAACCCTATAGTCGCTGACGTGCTCAAACATTAATCAGTGATGTTTTGTATTTCAAATGATTTTTTTGGGGGGGGGGTGTTGTTTTCCTGCCTCTTCGGTATTATATTAAACCTACACATACATTTGTTGTTATTTTTTATGCTTATTAACACTTCACATCTTACACGGTGAATCGACTATGAATATGCTGTGTTTTGGGGTACTTTAATTCAATGAATGTCTTAAAATCGTCCTGGAATTTGCACTGAAAGGTACTCAAAAGTCCTGGGATTTGGTATGCCAAAATTGGGTATGAACCCCCCCCCCCCCTCTATCCCACCTTCTAGGGTGTATTTGTCTTGGCACCTTCCTTGTGAATATGCACTTCCGAGTTGCTGTCTGCTGGTTCCCGAGGAAGGACTGAAGCTGTGGCCTGGCGTCCTTACATACCCGGGAGTGAAAAGTAAAGTAAAGCTTGTTTTATTTGCCGATGCCTCTCGAGCACATTGATTTTCATATCATTGGCTATTGGATATTAAACATATGGTCATTATGACATATTTCTTTGGAGGAAACCTGCTGCTGCCACATAGGCTACACTTTCCGATAAGCACCAAGGGGTCTTTTATAAGCACTTTCCCACAGACAGGATAGCACATACCACAGCCTTTGAAGAATCAGTTGTGGACCACTGGTTGGAATGGAAAATAGCCCAAACTGCAAATGGGTCCACTGAGCAGGATCGGTAGGATGACCGACACCATCACAGGTGGACATGCTACCACCTGACCTATGTCCCGCTACCCCTCATCTGAAAGTGGGTAGGCTTCTCGCAGCCCCTTTCTTCACTATATGTCCTATAATTTAAAGCTGCCTAGTGATGAAAGCATCAAATTTCTTAAACTACATATCCAACTTAAGCCATGTTCACACGGGGAAAAAGTAAAGCGATTCAGCCAAGGCGAATACTAGGAGTCGAATTAGCGGCCCGTTCACATGGGCAGTACTTGGGCCGGAAATCGAAATCTGCGCATGAGCAAGTCCATACCAACCAGTGCCAGTTTGGGTTTGTCGACCTCGCCACGAGAGAGTGTGGGTTCGACCTAGATATGTATGGACTGAATCGTATTGGTTTGGAATGGTCAAAACTTCTGCTGGGCAGTGAAAACCTTAAAATAAGTCACAAAAAAAATATATGTGCCCAGCTACCAGTTTCATAGACCAAATTATAGAATATGCGCTTTTGATCGACTGGAAAGTGTGACCTCCTTAATCCGCCTCAGTGCGTCCACACGGGCAAAATAAATCGACTCACAGAAATCAACTCACATAATCGACCTCCACAAGTGGTTTCCAGTATCTGGATAACAGGAATCGATTCAGCCCTAATCCGACTCAGCTGCCCGTTCACACGCGAAATGTGCGTCGAACTAGGCAAGTCGATTTCTACGAATCGATTTACATTGCCCGTGTGAACACGGCTTTAGATACTGGTGCACTTGTTGAGCATTTGTTCGAGCCTAGAAGGAAATGCTGAACCAATTTAAAGTTGCATGGTTCGATGAAATATAATTTTGTCAAATTAAAATAACGACTTACATTTGATCCTATATATCCAACTTAGATACTGGTGTATTAGCTAATGATTTGGGGCAGCATATACAGAATAACCAGTGAATTTATAACCTCACCCCTTTGGACAGCTCGGGATCGCAGAGTGTGCAGTTCGTCATAGGTGAGTGTAGAAACTGATATGGTGCTACTACCCCATGTTGTCCTCCGGCGCATACGCTGTGGAACGCCCCATTTGCGATGGATCCCGTCCAAACAATGACACATAGGCACAACCAGAATGGCTGCTGCAATCATAGTGTAGTAGTCTGTACATGAGTCCTACTACCATGCGGTAGCGGCGGAGACTACGCCGCACACCTATGCAGTTACACTGAACTGCGCTAGGTGGCGGCAGGCTAGCCACCGGGCAGACCCCGTCTGGCTAGCTCCCCCCCCCCCCCACCACCCACCACCCACCACCCACCTATAGAGTCGATGTGGGATCTGGCGAGTCAGGGGGCGGGTCAGATGACTGTGGATGCCGCGGAGAGCAGATTGGTTCAATAAACCAAGTTGAAGCGTATTTATATTGGATCTTGGCGTTCTTCTGTGTATGCGTGGCATGGTGAGAGTCGGAGGGCCGTGGGCCATTACATTGGTGCCATGACCAGCTCGCCTGGGGTGAGTCTTGGACCTGGGCCATGGCTTCCGAAGGTAGGTTCTCTTCATGAATTTGTATGGAGGGGATGGCGACAGCCCGTCTGCGTAGTGGGCGCCCGTACCAAATTGATGGTGGTGGGCATCCCGTCGCGGAAGGACCGTCGGTGAGTGCGGACGCTTCTGTGGTGAGTACACCGCACTGCGCTCTGTCAATGCCTGTTGGGGATGTTTGTGATACGTTCGTTCCAAATACAGGCGCCGGCGTCATCTGGGAGGGCCACAAGGTGTTAATTTGTCGGGGGGCGTAGCCACTCCCATGCCTGCACTGGTGGTGTCGCCCGGGGTCGCGGCTATTGGGCGCAGTTAGCGCAGTTGAGTGGCAGTCCACCGTCGGGTATTGCGCCGTTGTTTACACCGGTGGCAGTGCAGGAGGGAGGGCTTGGCACGCCATTGGGCGCTCGTTCAGTAGATAGTGTAGTGGTCTGCACTAACCTCTCAGGCAAGTAACCACATAGACAGGTAGGCGTGGGGAGCGTGTTGATATCAGGGAGCCTAGGTGGTGTAATGGTTAGCACACTGGCCCGGAATGCAAAGAGATGTGGGTTCGAGTCCCGCTCTAGGCACAATATTTCCCATTTTCATCACCCCCATGACACTGGTTGCCGTGATCAGGATCCTGTACAAGCTTTGCGCTGTATGGTTGTTGAACCTACCCTGTGTATGTATGTGTTAGTGCATTGCCTGTATGTATGTAATTGTAAGCATTACAAGACTTACAATTCCAGGGGGACGAGTGTAGTGGTCTGCACTGACCTCTCAGGCAAGTAACCACATAGACAGGTAGGCGTGGGGAGTGTGTTGATATCAGGGAGCCTAGGTGGTGTAATGGTTAGCACACTGGCCCGGAATGCAAAGAGATGTGGGTTCGAGTCCCGCTCTAGGCACAATATTTCCCATTTTCATCACCCCCATGACAATAGTGTCACAGCGTTGAAAAATGTTGTGGCATCTGACGTGACGCATAAGGTTCTCTCAGGTGACAAAACTACTCGGGAGGGCCTTACGGGGAGTGCAATGAACGTGGGCTTCGCTCTCGATGCTATACGGTCTCTGTCGATCAATACTGATTCGGGGGCGGGTGTACGTGAGGGTAGCAATTCGATCGCGTATCGTGATGATTTAGGTCTGGGCATACGCGGGAGTTCTGTGCGGGATTTGTTTGTTGTTGTTTTACGTCCTAGCAACATCTAAGGTCATATCAGGACGGGTACCGACTTGTGACAGTGCGCATCCTGCCGACTTTATAGTGCTGTCTCACTGGGAAACCAGGCCGCCGGGACCATGACCTGGTATCCCACTCAGTCACATTATCCTGACACTGAGCACACCAGTCCTTGCCCTGTCCTAGTAATGCCGAGCGCCTGGCTAGGAAGTGACAAGCACCAATTTTCAAGTCATTGGTTTGACTCGACCATAGCCCGAACCCACGACCCGACGATCTACCAGCATTCTGTGCGGGAAGCGCCGCTGGAGTATTCACCGTGGGGGAGTTCGGCAGTCCGCTCTGTGGGGACGGGGGCTGGGAATTTAGGGAAATTTACCCGGCTTTGGAGACAGGGCCCGTAGCTGATGACTCATTGATGTTCGCATTAGAGAATGATTTGGCTATGGGTCGTACGTTTTCGGGGTCGCAGAGGGAGGTAGAGCATCAGGAGTCAATGCATATTCGCCGTCTGCAGGCTTGAAAGCGGGTTCAGTTTGACCGGATGGCGGAGGAGAGACGAGCGTTGGATGAATGAAGAGTCTCCAATGCTGCATCTTTCGCACACGATTTAGCAGATCTAAACGCGGCGTGGCGCATTTTCTCAGAAGAGGTGACTTCTAACCGTCTCCTGGTTGAAGAGCAGTAAGCTGCTTGGATCAGGCAGTCGGAGGACTTATCCATGCGTGAGGCGCTGAATGTTCAGTTGCAAGACGAAAATCAGAGATGTGAACAATTGCTAGCTGCCGAGAGGTGCGGCATTGATTCCGTTATGGTTGCTCTTGCAGATGAGCATGCAGCTTTTCAAGCTGAAAAATCAGCGTTCCGACGTAGTTTAGGGCTTACGGAGAGCTGTGTGAAGGTTACTGAGTTGACGCGGTTGGATAGCCGTGAGTTGCAGTATCCGGCGCAGAGTGTGCGCCCCGCTTCTTCGAGTAACTCGCCAAATCTGCCGGTGCCTTCTAAGGGGGGCGGTGGTGGACACAGGGTCCGAGGGAGCCGGTGTCTTCATCTGGGGAGGATATTACTTCTCAGGGGGGGGGGGGGTTTCTATGCAACATCAACATGGGGTTGTGCAGGATTCCGTATATGTGGGGAAATCTCATGTAAATATACGTAGAGAAGGGACTTCTAACCCGACGTGTTCAGACGGGGATGCATTACCCATTGCGTCTGTAGAGGAATTATGGTTGTTCCGGAATCATCCAGCGATAATTAATTTGATTCGGGAACCGACTTCTATTGGGGGGTGGGGCTGGCTGGGAATCTTGTAATCGGGATACTTTGGAGCTTGATGAAAATGTTTTGAAGAATCCTGTGTCTGGGTCTGCGCGTATCCCTACGTTACGTCCAAAACCATTTACGGGTATTAAGCAAGAGTGGAATACCTGGTGGCAGGACTTTACATTGGATATGCGGTCTAATATGTGGGATGAGAATCTAGCTCTCATTCAACTATTGCCTCTATTGAGGCATGGACCGCCGCAGGACTGCAAGGACGCGTGTAGGTGTCATGGGTTGACGACGGTGAGGGAGCTACTCTCCATTATCTCATATAAATTCCGTCCAGTGGATCCCATGGCGCGCTGGTATCAGTGGACTAACGCGTCCAAACTGCCTGCGATGGATCGTACCGTGCGTACGGTTTGCAACTACAGGTTGGTGGCAGGGAGGCTGCGAGAGATACGGGGATGAGTGAGCGCACGATCGAGACCAAAATTATCGAGCGTTTTGTGGGCTTGCTCTTGGATCCCGGTGAGCAGCGTGCTGCCTATGACCGGTGACGTCCAGGCAAATCATCTCTGGAGGAGATGTTTGAAGTAGTCGATGATTACTGCGCCAAGGCAGTGTGTGCTGGGCGGTCGACTGCGGTGGAGGCTATTCGGCTCTCAGATGAGTCGGATAGTGAGTTCGAGGTTGAGGTGGAGGCTTATAATGCACCACGGGGGCCTCCATAGTAACTACCGGAGCAATTCTGGGGGGGGGGGGGGCTATCGTGATGGTAATAACTTCCGGGGCTCAACAGGAGGGGGCTATCGTGAGGGTGGCAACTTCCGAGGGAGCTCGGGGGGGGGGGGGGGGGGGGGGGGGGGGAGGGGAGGAGAGTCGGGCGCGCCACCGATCACTAAGGAACTGATGCAGAACTGGGTCCGTGATATGATGGGCGAGCAGAAATCTGCGGCGCAGGTGCCAATGGGTGGACCTGGTCCCTCAGGGTTATCTGCGCGCAGGGGCGTAGCTAAAAAAGATACGCGTGCTCGCGATCATGAATGTGGTCGTTGCTTTGTGTTTGGTCATTGGCCTATACAATGTATTGGGGTAAAGCGTACCCTCGAGGAGGCTGTGATGGCCGGTGATCGCGAGGGTAGGGACAACTCAGGTGTTGATCGGGTGAGGTTGGCGTGTCTCCGTAAGGACAGGGATGCAAAGGCTAAGCCCAATTTAAACGCTTAGGGTTGGACCGTGTGGGCTTGGGCCCAACCCAATTGGCAAGCCCGAATACCGCCAAAACAGATGTGTTAACTAATGAGGAAGCCGGTGTGCAGTCTGATGCTAGCGCTGGACCGCCGGTGATCGCCCCTGGTGATTCGATCCCAGTGGAGTCGGTATTGTGGGATGGTATGAAGCAGATAGCGCGCTGCGTTTCTGCTTTGGCTCCCGTGCCTCTGGACGACTGTATGCAGTTTATAGTACAGCGTCAGGGGTGAGACCTATCTCACCCTTGTGGTAGACGCCTGTTCGTAGATTCCACTTTCTGGACTTTGGACGGAAAACGGTAGTATGTGAGAGTGTGCGTTAGAGGGACTATCGGGTATTTCTTAATAGACAGTGGGGCTGCGGTCACATGTACAGGAAGGAAATTCTTTGATAAGTTGGATGGTGATAAGGTGTTTTTCGATAATAGCGTGAAGCCTGTCACTGTCACCGGTGCGCCACTCAAGCAGTACAGACAAGCCATACTATCTCTGGAGATCGGAGGAAATTTTTTTCATTATGCCCCTACTGTTTCCGATATTTCAGAAGATGGTATTTGGGGTGCGGAATTTTTGGAGTATTATGGTTGTGAGCTGCGACAGGCTGGCAGCCTATATCTTCAATATCCGTACCACCTCACGGTGCAGTGTGAATTACGTCGCGATAGTCAGACTGTGTATGCAGTTGCGCAAGATGTTCGCATTGCTCCAATGACAGGTTGTGATGTTAAAATTACAGCTGTGGGGGTTGACGGGGATCACCAAAGCCTATTTGAACCATTAGTCTCGGAATTGCATGAGCTGGGATTAAGGGGTCAGAATACGCTATGTGGAGTCCTGTTGACGCAGTTGTGCCTTTGTTTAATCCAAATCGTTATACGGTTAGGTTGCAGAAGGGTACGACTATCGGGTTGATTAGTTAAGCCACTGACTTTGGTGATGTTCATTGCGAATATGCGAGAGTTGAGTTGGGTAAACAATCCGGTGTTGACATTGCTCACGTCAACGAGGTCACCGAGTCAGCTGTGAGAGCAGTTGACTCAGTGGTCGGAGTTGGTGCGGGGCAGTGTTGCGCGGTCAGCTGGGGCAGTGGTTGGCCTGATCTGCGTGTTGCGCAACCGCGGGCGATGCAGTTAAATTGTCCCTCTATTGTTGTGAGTAGTAGAGGGGAAGTGGGCATTGCGGTGCTGAGGGACGTATCTGATACGGTTACCTTTGGTTCTACGGAGGAGTGCGTGGCATCCTCTGAGGTATCTGGGGCCCTGGGTGGCAGCTTGCCTGCCCATCTTGTACCTTTAGCTATTGGGTGTGAGGGGGTAACGGAGTCTGATCGCTCTCAGATTGTGGGATTTCTGGAAAGTAATATTCAGGTTTTCGCAGTTCCTGGTGAGACGTTGGGCTGGACAGAGGTGGTTAAGCATGGCATTGATGTTGGCAATTCCGCTGCTTTTAGGATTCCCTATCGGCGCTTTGTGCATTCGAAAAAGGATGCGCTGGAAACAGAGCTGCATAAGCTCTTAGATAGTGGGGTGATTAGAAGAAGTGACTCCCCGTGGAGTTCACCTGTCCATTTAGTCAAGAAGAAAGACAGTTCAATTCGCTTCTGCATTGACTATAAATAACTCAATACTGTGACGCGGATGAATGCTTACCCGTTACCGCGCATAGATGAGTCGCTTGAGAGTTTGGGGGTAATGAGTGGTTTTGCACTCTGGATCTGCAATCTGGTTATCATCAGGTAGCGATGGATCCGGAGGACATTGCTAAAACTGCTTTTAGTACTCACCTGGGCTTGTTCGAGTGGAACGTGATGCCGTTTGGATTGTGTAATGCTCCAGCCACATTCGAAAAGATGATGACTGATATGCTAGCTGGTCTTCAGTGGAGGATCTGTCTGGTGTATTTAGATGATATCATTGTCTTTGGTCAAAGGCTGAACGAATGCCAGGATTGGCTTCAAGCAGTGTTTGATCGTTTGCGTTCCTATGGACTAAAGCTCAAGGCTTAAAAGTGTAGACTTTTTAGGCGAGAGACGCAGTACCTAGGGCGTGTTGTTTCTGCGGGAAGGATTAAGGCGGACCCGGAGAAGCTCTCTGCAATTGCGGGGTGGCCCAGGCCTGAGGATATGAAGGAGGTTAGATCATTCCTTGGGTTTGTGTCATATTACCGCGATTTCATTGCGGATTTTGCACGGTTAGCCGTTCCTTTGCAGGACTTAGTCATCACCGCATTAAACCCAGAAACCTGTGAAATTGTGGCGTATCCCGTCAAACCATTAATGCTCAGGCCCGCCTGAGTCATAGAATGTGCAATTTGGTGGGTGGTTGCATAGTTTGATGTTTTGAAATTTCGGCCATTTGGACGATGTCAATCATATACCGATGTATATGTGATGTTGGATATTCGATGCTACTTGGTCAATTCGATAGATATAAATCAAATTAACCTTTCTACAAAATAATCTTTTGTTAAAAACTCTAGTGCCACAGGCCTATGGCACCAATCCGTTCCCAGAAGGTTCAACCCCAAACAGAAATACCTACCTACAGCCCTGTCAGGTTCCAGGATTAGTAGGTCATCTCACATCATGTGGTCACCACGAGATGACCATCTGGGTCATAGCCACAGGACTTTTGGCAACCGTTTCGAAATTATTTTGGGTTCTTTCAGCTCAAATTGCTTCAAAACTAGTCATCTTTCATCAAAATCACTCCGGACTAATGATTATTAGCTTTCAATTTAATATATTTATCTGAAAAATAAGACAAAATTCAAATGCCATCAGACCATGCAACTTTAATAGATCCTGTTACTACTGAAGCCTATGGTATGAGAATTTTGATGTGCATGCCAAAATTAATTTAGCATGTTTTCAGTTTAAATATTTCCAGAGTTAGCCATTTCAAATAAGTTTCTTAAAATTGAAGTAAGGTTCCTTATGCAGGGATGAAAGTAATCACGGGTAAAAAAACCCAGAGAAGCGGAAATCAATGGTGAGGTGGGCGATAATACGGTCACAAGGACAGTGGAATGCTCTGCAAGGATAATCTGTACCGACTCATCAGAGGAATGGAGCTAGGATAGTGATGGATGAAACCTGACTTGCCGAAATTCCATGACAGTGCTAAGTCAATGAGAGACTACCCAGATAACACAGAGCCGTCGGGCCGACATTGGCAAATCGCCGTCGGGGTGACGTTGTTTTGTCCACTGACCCGCCATCGGGCCAATGGTGGCAAGCCACGCATATGAGCATATGCCACCGTTGGCCCAATGGCGTTTGCCATCCATAGCAGCATCCACCACTGTTGGCCCAACGGTGGCCGTGCCGTCGGGCCAACGTTGGGAAACCGCTGTCGGGCCAATGCTGTCAACCCATACCAGCATATGCCATCGTTGGCAAGCCACCCATACCAGCATATGCCACCGTTGGCCCAACGGTGGCCCGACAGCATTTGCCACCCATAGCAGCATACACCGCTGGTGGCCCAACGGTGGCCGCACTGTCAGATAACACAGAGCCCATATAGTGTGGGCCCCAAACAGGAATCTCTGGATACCACATGGAGAAGATGTCTCCTGTGTCACAAAGCAGTTACCACAGATGGCACTGGAGGAGTAAACCCCAAATCTTTAAAAAGCAGTTAAATATCATATTAGATATTAAGATGATAAGAGACTAATCTTGGCCAGCTAAGCTAAGATGTGATGACTGCTAAACAAAACCCAGCACTCCTCACTAAAACACTTTTGCAATGAAAATGGTGTTTCATGATCACTGGCAGGCATTTGTAACTTCAAACTCTCTACTGACCTGTTTCGAAAGCAACTGTATTACACCTCACCTATGGTTGTTAGTTAGGCAGATTTTAACATCCTTATCAACCACATCTTTTTACCGCTTGATGGATAGGGGAGGCTCTGTACTTGCCTGGCTATTGGAATGTCTCATGCTTCGACATATGTTACCACTACGTCGGACCGACGCTACACTTAAGGCCCTGTCACACATCACCGGATTGGGGAAACCAATAGAAAACAGACAGTGTCCGGTGAAATACGGCAATGTACGGTTTATATATGGTTGGCATCCGGTGTGTCCGTTCTGTGTCCAGTGGTGTCCGGTAGCAAGTTTTGAATATGCACAAAACTTGTACCGGACACCGCCGGACTGAGGTGTATGGTTGGTGTCCGTTTTAAGTCTGTTTTGTCCAGTTCATGTCCGTTACCCATCCATTACGTCTCTGGTTTGCTTCCTCCAGAGTCCGTTGACGGTGTTGCGGGAATTCGGTCAGTATATGTTTTCGGCGCGTCCGTGATCAGTCCGGTATGTGTCCGTCTGGTGTTCAGTCCATTCCGTTTGACATTCAGTTGCCGTCCGGTTCTCGTCCGTTGACTATTCGTTAATGTACGTTCCTTGTCCGTTTCGTCCGGTTGAAAGCGGCACATTTCGACACATTTCAGTACATTTTGATTCCGAACACCACCGGACTAGACAATTCTTGTTCCGGTTATGTCTGTTGCTCAATCCGGTAAGGTGTGACAGGCGCTGTATCAATATGTATCGAAATGTGTCGAAATGCTACGCTATCGCATCAATGGACGCTGGACGAACGGACATGAAACGGACATGAACGGATAGCCACCGGACGACAACCTGAATGTCAAACGGACATACCGGACTGATCACGGACGCGCCAAAAACATATACTGTGACCTAATTCCCGCAGCACCATCAACGGACTCTGCAGGAAGCAAACCGGAGACGTAACGGATCGGTACTCGACATGAACCGGACAAAACGGACTTAAACCGGACACCAACCATACACTTCAGTCCAGTGGTGTCCGGTACCAGTTTTGTGCATGTTCAAAACTTGCACCGTACACACCAGACAGAGAACGGGCACGCCGGATGCCTACCGTATATAAAACGGACATTGACGTATTTCACCGGACAGTGTCCATTTTCTATCGGTTTCCTCAGTCCGGTAAGGTGTGACAGGGGCCTCACGGATGCGCCGAAAAAAAAACGACGGACCAAATTCCCCAAAGTTGGGTAGTCAAGTAGAGTTGAGTAAAGTCGAGTAGAGTCGAGTCGGGTAGGGTAGACTGCAGGAGAGTCGGGCAAAGTTGGACAAAGTCGGGCAAAGTTGGGAAAAGTCAGTCAAAAGCCAAGTGGCTAGCGGCGGACTACCACCGACGGCCCGACGGTGGCAAATATGTAAAAAGAATGGCAAAGAGCGGCGGACCACCACCAACGGCCCGACGGTGGAAAATGTGTGCGAAAAGAATGGCAAAAAGCGGCGGACCACCACCGACGGCCCAACGGTGGCAAATATGTCAAAAGAATTGCAAAAAGTGGTGGACCACGCCCGACGGTGGCCCGATGGTGGAAAATGTGTGCAAATAGAATGGCAAAAAGCCGTGTACCACCGTCGGCCCGACCGTGGCAAATGTGTGCAAAAAAAATGGCAAAGAGCGGAGGGCCACCACCATCGGTCTGACGGTGGAAAATATTTGGCGACGGTGCGACCAATAGCCAACATCGGCCGGACGGCTCTGTGCTATGTGGGTACGCATTTTCACAGAAACGAAACCCCATTTAGTTCAGGAACATTCAATTCAATACTTCAATCCCCCCCCTCACTCAATTACATAGCTCAGCTATACAGGCAACTAACCACCCTCTATATATCAGGAGCCACAGCATACCGGATTGAGTGCGGGGACTTGGGGGAGGGGGGGGGGGGGGGGGGGAGGGCCTCCATTCTCTCATCCACCCATAACACATACATCATACCCACAATAGCAGCACAGTTTTTGCGGCGACCCACCATCTTAGCCCGTAATACTGAACTTATTATGAATAACCCACGAACACACTAACCTCCTTCATAATCTACTTATATACCCTACCTAAGCACCCGCTGAACTACATATTTACAATGTAATGCAAATGGCCTGAAGACCAGTGCCTCGGCACTGAAAAAATGTATGTTCTGATGAATAAACTGTTTTACCAAACAAACAAAAAAAAGGCTTAGCATTATGGCAGTCACATAAAGTGGTCCATAGTGGGTACGTACAAGAATAAACGTGAATAACACAAGTAATAGTATGAGCACTATGGTTTTAATCATAATCAAAATGCCAGTCTACATACAGCATACCTGTCAAGTACTACGTTTTGGCCTAAAAGACTACGGTTTTACACGTAAAATTACAACTACGGCCATAGGTGAGCAAACCATACGGTTTTCAGCGTATTTGAACTCTCAATTTGAATAATAATTATTATGGGTTGCTTATTTCTTACCACTGACATGATATGAATGCAACTATTTGTTTATTTTTTGCACAGATATAACTGAATGTTTGTATTGCTAACAGTGATTTGGTACTGTGATGGCCCACAGTCTTCCACACTGCCACGTACTCACGGAAGAACGCCAAGATTTAGTAACGCTTACGCAGTACACTTCAAACTGGTTTACTCCCAAACCTATCCGCTCTCTGCAGCGTCAACAGTCAACTGACCCGCCCCCTAACTTGACAGGTCCCACGTCGCCTCTATAGGTGGGTGGGGGGTGTGCTAGCCACACGCAGTAGAGGGCAGCCCAGTCGGGGCTCGGCCCGGTGGCTAGCATGCCGCCACCTAGCGCAGTTCAATGTAACTGCATAGGTGTGCGGCATAGTGTCTGCCGCCACTGTGTGGTAGTGGAGCTCATGTACAGACTAGTACAGTACCAATAAAAGTGTTTAAATTAAAGTGTTTTTTTTTCTTAGCAACAATGCATTTACAATGCAAATACAGAATTTGATATGCATACATAATTGTTGAAATCGCAAATTACTGCAAGGACTAGCAGTTATGTTGAATTTATGGTTTCGCCGACAAATATATGATTTTCACAATCTTAGACAACGGTTTTCATTCTTGGGGGTTGACACCTATGATACAGTAGTTTGTACCAATGCCTCCATATGGCAGAAGTAAATGTAAGATCACTCCCTCCTATTTTCACTAGTCCCTGTATTATACTATAGCATTTTCTGACTTGTCAAGTTTCGTAATAAATCTGAATATTAGATTCCTGATAACAGCTTGGAAGGCTGGGACATCAATATTGGCAAATAGCTGACTATCACTGTGATAAGGTAGGGTGGGGCAAGACCCCCCCTGCCATTTACTCAATCCCTAACAACTCTCTGATGGTTTCCACTAATGGAATATAATGCTGCCACCTAGTAATATCTCTGTACAAAACGACATACACAAAACATCAATGGTTAATCAAATATATATGCATTTTATGTTATTACAGTTATTTGATGTAAATATTCGAAGCAGTAAATGTTGTGAAAACACTGAGATAGTGTGTATGAATGAGTAATTGATTAAATATGCATCAATAAAGCTGCATAGTCCGATGAAGCATCAACTTTTCAAAACCAAAGCAACAATCTAAAATTGATTCTACATATCTAACTTAGATAATGATGCACTTATTAAACAGTTGTTGCCACATAGCTGGGAATACTGCATAAATGTAATAGAACATGTTACTACTGAAGCCTATGGTGTCCGAGTTTTGGCAAGCTTGCCTAAACTAATTCAACATATTTGCACTTCAAATATCTCAAAACTTAGTCATTTAAAACAAAAGTCGCTTCAAACTAAAGTAATGTAGTTTATGACAATCAGTTTAATATAGTTATCTCGGAAAAATACCAGAAACTAAAAATCATCGGACTATACAACTTCAATCAATCTACTTTAAATTAGTGTTGCAACATGTTGTTGATAACATGTGTTCGAAGAAATATGCACAGTTATGTGCTTCATGTATAGGGTGGGGCAAGATGCCCATATTAAATGAGTGATGAGATCTGTTGCTCAATTTGTATAAAATCAAAAGCAAAAATGGAAATAGTTTTTTCAACTGGCATATGTACGACATGTAATTCTTCATATGAACCTGGATTGTGCTATTATTTGGAATGTATTCTCCCATTCTTTTTCATCTTTTCACTTTTGGTAATTTTTTTTAACAAAAAAAGGCCCACATACACTTATTTGATACAAGAGTATGCTAAGTGTTTGATTAAAGTTCATACTTCTTGTTCTATTAAAGTTAAAGGTTTCATTTCATGTACATTGAGATAAAACGTTCCTGGGGGCGTTTTGCCCCATGCTAAAGCGCATCTTTCCCCAAGCCTGCCCTTTTCAATAAAAAAGAATTTTCTTACAGGCCTAGAATCATTAGGAAACCTAGGAATACATAGTATAATAACACAGAAATCATATGGTGGCAATAGAATATCAAAATGACTTGTTTGAAGAAAGATATAGCAATTCTCCCTTAAAGGGTGCATCTTTCCCCACTCTACCCTACCTAAGTAGACGGAGTAATAACCTCATGTCATTATATGCTTTTCATAATGCTATACATTCCATAGCTCCACAGAATATGGGCAGTATACAAGGGGCTACAGAAAGTCCTAAATAAAGTCACATTGACATCAGATGTACATTGTTAAATTCTTCAAATATTCCTCACATTTTTTTTATTTATATAATAACTGTAGTAAATGCATAGAATATTTTGTAATTTGTAGGACATAAAAAAAAGAGAAAATCCGGTATACTAACAGAGTTCAAATCGACACAACTTTCTTGATAATTACTTTTTTTTAAACGTTGACTACCACATTTAACGTCCATTTAAGCTTTTTCCATTGGTATTAGTTCAATTGAGATAAGATGCATTCTAAAGAAATACACACATAGCTACAAAGTGGAAGACAATTTTATTCACGTACAGGTTGATAGGTATAGACTAGTAGGCCCAGAACTGTAGATTTCTGAACACTTTGTAAATCAGTTTATATATAATCTGCTGATGCAAAGTTCAAAACAGATTAGAAGTGACTATGAAAACCGAAAATAACTTACAATGTTTAAACCATCAAAATAGCATAAATCTATACATTTGAGCAAAAATAGGGGATTTGCTACATTCGACATTAACAGAACTGTTCACTCTCCAGGCACATGTTGGATTATTTAAACAGGGATGTCATGCAAGGCCATGCTGGAGGTCAATATTCCTGCTAATCTGTATCCTTCACCGTTAATCATAAAATAAAGTTTGTTGTTGTTGGTATATTAGTTGATTAAGCATGGGAAATTCCAATCGCAGCCAATTTGTCTTCCTCATTCCCCTGCTCCTTTCCTTATCCTAGTAATACCGAGCACCAGGCTAGGTAGCAACAAATATCAATTTTAAAGTCAGTTTGCGATTAAAAATAAAAGGGTTGGTTAAAATTTGCTGTTTGAAGGTTCATAGTGTGAAAGAGTTGATATGTTGCGGAGTTCTGACCCAGTTCCTGAAGACATCACCCCTGAGGTAGGCCCAGGCCGCCTGGTAGTCAGGAACGCAGGTCTTGTAGTCCATGTAGCTTACCGCACTCTTCCTGCAAGGTGAAAGGGCACGATTATTAGCCAACACCAGCATTGCCCATGGGTGAAAGAGAATGTGGCTGTAATTGATTATGACGGTTTAGACCATTCGGATCATCCCGGTCGTCTCAATTTCAAATAGAAAACCTAAGGTGTACCTAAAAATACACAGGCCGTGTGCAAAATGATCTGACTCCTATGCCCCACGTCATGGCTGGGGGCATCAGGAACAATGACATCACATTTGTGCTGGTACTTGTAGTGTCAGCCTGTACTGCTACGTGTTTTAGGGCTTTATTTATCTGCAGGTACACTACAGATCCTGTGGTGATTTATCTGCAGGTACACTACAGATCCTATGGTGATTTATCTGCAGGTACACGGCACTCGATTCTCCATTTTTTCTGCCCCGAGTGCATTCGTTTATGCAAACCAAGTTTGTATGATGTGCACATGTGCAAAAGAATGGTTAGGATGATCCAGGGTGATTAATCAATTATGGCACGAGAGAGCAGAGGTGTGAATTACACAGCTTTATTTCTAAAGCACTCGGCTGTGGCTGTGGATATGATCTATGCGAACAGTTGTGGGCACAGGCAGAAAGTCAAGACGATGCAGGAAGTAAATGACAAACAAAACAGTTACAAATGGGTTCTTCTTCAGTGCTGGTCCTAAAAAGGGGGAATCGGAGGTCAAAACTGAAATATGTTACAGCCTATCCCGATTAGACTGGTTGTGTTCCACATACATCTAATTTTAAGACACAATTTACAAAAAAGCAGTTTGGACCCCGACTGCAAGTCAGGGTGGCTTCGAACATGAGCAAGTGGAGAACGTTGGGCATGTTTCGGAGTGACACAAAAACCCTCATTATGTAATATTTAGAACAAGACCCTTATTATTTCCTAGTTAGGTTTTGAACAGCAGTCACTAGGAGTAACTAAGTGCAATTTTATGAGTGTTCATCCATTTGAGAGTAGAACAGAGAACATATAAAATTGTGACACTGAAACATGCGTTACATGGAAAGGAAAAGTTGTTCCTTCATGATGAAACAAGCACCACAGATGATGAAAAAGTATTTATGCTTCTTAGCTTTTGATGCTGTGGACATATTTCAAAGTAATCTTGGAAAACTTCCCTAACTTCTGATGTTCTTGGAATTGTAACAAATGTTTCATGTAACGCATGTTTCTGTGACACTCAATAATGACTTAGGTTAGAAACTGCTAATAGCATGCAAAAAATGTATTTGTTCAGGGCATTATTTGCACACATTACATGTATGCAAATATTTCTTTTGAGTGTTATAAGTTTTCTTATGTAGAAAAAGATATTGTGATGACTTAGAGGATAAAGATGACAACAGGTGAACGCGTGTTTCTTCTTCATCAATGTGTGACACCCCACAGTAATAGCATCATAGCACAACATCCTGTTTATGACTTGACACCACATCAGTAGGTGTGTAGATGCCCACGGTATATTTGAAAATCATGGTGAGAAGAGATTTGATCCATTGTTGGATTTTGTATCGCAAAATAAATTTTCGCCATTACGCGTTTTTCACCCGTGACACAAAGTTCTTATTGCACTTTTAATGGATTTTAGGAAATAATATTATAACTTTTGTGTTCAGAAATAGGCATCTATGATGCTATGCTACTTATACCAGCAGGGTTTTTCCTGGCTTGCATGGTTGGATATTGTGAAAATTGAAGGTGAATGTGTGTTTCATGATGTGACACCTCATGAAAAATGCATTATCCTCACTTTCAAGCATTTTTGTTTTACACAGACACTTAACAGTCCTAAAATTAGTTTTCTGACATTTTTTGCATGTTAGAACTTCGCAAATAAACTAGCTATGTTTGAATATTTTGGTCTACAATGAAGTAGTTTTCAACACAAGCAGTACAGTTTCACCATTCCCATTTTTAGCTGTCATATTTGCGTGACAAATGAAACTATTTTTGCAATAGAAAATAAACCACAAATATTTTTCTCACTGGATTGCTGTCATTGCTTCTTTAGGGTATAATGAAAGGAATTTTCTTCATTTGGTATGAAAAGGAGAATTAATTTAGAAGAGAACAGTTACAATGTGAGGGACCAACCAATTAGGACCAGCACTGAAGAACCCAAATATGAAGTGAACAAAAGATAAGTTATCGAAGGTGTGCGACCCTGAGATACTGTCCGTCAAAGCTGCTAGCCTGACATCAGGGGTGGGATTCCCTCATTACTAGCGGGCACGGTTTACCGAATCGGTACAGTGCGGACCTCAAATGCGGGAGCTCAATGTCAGGATCATGTGACTGAGTGGGATATCGGGTCATGGTGCTGGTGACCTGATTTCCCAGTGGGGCAGCACTATAAAGTCGCTATGATTGCAGACTGTCACAAGTCTGTACCTATCCTGATATGACCTTAAATCTTGCCAGGACGTAAAACTCCAACAACCAACCAAACCAACCCTCATCACCTGACCTAACAGGGTTCCCCACAGACAGGAGAATCTAGGGGAACCACCAAGATGGCAGCACCAAAAAGCTCTTATTTCAACTTTCAAAGTCCTTAAATCTACATGATTTTATAAATTATTCACAACAAAAATTGCTAGTTATGATAAATAAGCATTTGAGCTGTATATTTAACATTTTAGATTGCAAATTCTGACATTTTTCTCTATACAGTTGTCTAGCAGCTCCATCAGTGCTGTGAGACTATACAACACAGCAGAAGCAACTGATCTCAGAACTCTAGCCACACATTTGCAGTTGCATAAACTGAACAGATTAGTCTATGGTGTGCTTGGAGAGCATTTATCAGAGTATGGTTCCAGTCTCAGCAGCCTATACCAGGACTGTTTAAAATGGCAGCGTGCGTTCAGGGTATGCCTCAGGGTCGACTCCGAGACATCTCTGTGATGTCTTTTTTGTCAATTTGCATTCAACGTGTGCCTCAGCGTTGACTCCAAGATGTCGTGCTTTTCACATAGGAGGCGAAAACGCCTCCAAAATGGCGGTGGGTGTCAGCCAATCAGAGCTGTTCTTTCAATTGCAAACGGCTGCAGGAAATGCATGTTATGGAGGATGCCATTTTCGAGACATCCGACAGCTAAAACGCCGTTCAGAGTAGCACAGCATTTGAAATGTCTCCGAGGCGCCTAATTGAACACAGCCCTGATTCATTGATACCCAAATTAACTCAGGCACGCTGAATTAAAGATGGTTCAACTCACCGAACACTGGCAGGTCGTCTGCTCTCTGGGAGGCATTCAACAAGGTTCACAAAACACTGCAGCAACTCCACTTTACAGATGCCTACTCTGAAAGACACATACATACACATGACATTGTAGAATCCAATGCTTGGATCTGTGGCTTTGTACGTAGGCCATGAGGAAAATAATACAGACAAAGAGAAAGGAAGAGAGTAAAGTGTAAGAGAAGAGAGTACAGCCCTCTGGTTTATTCTTTATATAGTACATGGATTCTTGGTATAGGATCATGCCATTCACTTCAACTAATAGGGACGCAGCATTCCCAGTTCCTCCAATAGGGACTCAGCATTTCTGGTTACCATGACCACCAGTGGTCTACCCACCACCAGAGCTGGTTGACCTGTGGCCACCACCAACCTTGACCCCTGGGTGCATTGACCCCTACATCAGCAGAGAGCCAGGCCCTGAGTGCACTCACCCAGACCTGCCAATCATCCCTATGTCTATAATTACCTGCCCTCAAGCATGGGCCAAACCATATATATATACAGAACATACATATACACACATTCTTGGCCGGCCACACATAATAATAATAATAGAGAATTTCCATTTCCCCCCTCTGCTGATTATCGGAATATTTTACATGTTGCAAAACCAGCATGAATTAAATGAACTCCAAACAAAACTCATTAGAAGCGCACTGTGTACAAGCCATACCAATATATAGATGATTCTTAAATAGTGCGACTGGATACAGTGGCCAAATCGATAGAACACAGGCTTCCCATGCAGAAGGTCGGGAGTTACCTGAAACCCGACCAAGTCAAACCGAAAAATTGATACTTGTCGCAACCTAGACTGGCGCTCGGCATTACTGGGATAGTGCAAGGACTGCTTAGCTCAGTATCAGGATAATGGGAGTGAGTCGAAAATTGTGTTTTGGCGCTGGCGGCTTGATCTCCCAGTGGGGAAGTACTATAAAGTTGCCATTAGTGCATACTGTCATAAGTCGCTACCCATCCTGGTATGACCTTAGATGTTGCCAGGATGGATAACCCCAACAAACAAACTTAAATAGTGCAGAATTAGCTATTTACGCAATCATTATAGTGACTCCGGAAGTACCCAACAAGGCCCCCTCGAGGATGCCACATCCTGGTCTGATTTTGAGGGACGCCGTTGTGCAAAGTAGAGCTATAGATGCAAATCGTGCCCAATTGGACTGACATAACCAATGCAAAGTGCAATAACTTACCGCGCTTCTCGACGGTCTTTGTTCTTGCTGGTGATACCCTGCCGTCGTCCGTTCGTAGCGGCCTCCTGGGCAGGACTTCCGTTTCCTGATAGCCACCAGATGACAGCTTTAAGAAAAAGATCGTTGGTTGGTTGTTAGCATTTTATGTCCTGATAACATCTAAGGTCATATCAGGACTGGTACTGACTTGTGCTAGTGTGCACTCATGGCGACTTTATGGTGGTGCCACACTGGAAAATCAGGTCACCGGCACCATGACCCGATATCCCACTCAGTTACATAATCCTGACACTGAGCTAACCAGTCCTTGCCCTATCCTATTAATACCAAGCGGCAGGCTAGTAAGCAACAAGTATCAATTTGATGTCATTGGTTTGACTCGACCGGGAACCCGACCTTCTGCATGCGACACCTGTGCTCTACTGATTCGGCCACTCCGCCAGCATTAAAGAGAAGGAAAAAAAAGAAAAGAAAAAAGAACACCAGTGAATCCCACAGGAATCGTATGGACAAGGACTCTTTGAGTATTCTTCCAATGTGACAAGGATCCAGCTACAATTATTCGGGTGTATAACCATAAACACTGACACAGACACAAACCAGAAATCCCGTTACCAGAAGCTGCAGGGACAGCACTGTCACACGACAGCTCGACAAGATGGCGACTGGCGTTAAACGTGATGTCACTATGGAATAGCAGTGGTTGATTAAGCCGGTAGTTACCGGGCAGCGACGTGACACCCTCCAGTCGACCAATCACAGCTCGCCTCATCGCCTCCTCATTGAAAGGACACCTGCGGGTATGTAACCGGTGAGTCTTTTCTTACTGGCCGCACAAGATAACAAACGTATTTAAGTGTCATGTGGTAGTGGTGGTGGTTGGAGAGTTGTTGGAAACAAACAGAATACTGGGCCCAGAATGGGACTCGAACCCATAGTTCTGCCATTCTGGGTCGATCATATCTTTTTTTCCTTGAAAATGTATACTGCCTATCATAGATAAGTGTGAACACTCTTGTTTTCACCATTAGACAACTGGTCGATAGAAAGCCCAAGCCTACACTTTTACCAACCCAAGGGATTTTTAACCTCCGACACCACATAGACATGGTATGAGACCAACTGGCCTTTGATGATGCTGTAAGTTAAACACAGCAGTAGAAACCCAAATTGGCAGAGGTGATCAAAATCAAAGCAATTGGCTACATTTTCTCCCAGCACTTACTAAGCAAAACATTCTCAGGTGTGAATGACAGTGTGGCGCGCCCATGGTTAGGCTTCAGACCGATGGCGGCACCACCAGTCACATGACGGGACGCATAAGCAGATACAGGGTAGCATGTACAGTAATAATAATGGATAATAATCACAATATTTCCCTTTCGTGCCTTTATACTCACATGATGCTTATACATCACATATAGAATGCAGGGAAGGATTAAGACGTCAATTTAATAGAACCTATCACAATAATGTCAGTGCTGCATGTAATAAAGGCCTATGATGTCCAGCATCTCGATGTGCACACCAACTATATTTTGCATGTTTTCATTTCAAATATCTCCAAAGCTAGCCATTTTAAACCACATTTCTTCTAAGCTAAGCTAAAGTTAATTAGATTATAACGACCAACCTAATACAGTAAAACATCTCTAACAGAGAAACCTCCACAGATCGACCACTCCCCTATGTCGATCACTTTATTTGGGTCCCAAACAATCACCCATACAATACCATTGTAACGATTAAAAAAACTCCTTACGCCGACCACCTCCCTAAATGGACCACTTAAAGTTGGTCCCATGATCGGTCGATTTAGACAGGTTCTACTGTATATTTATTTTAAAATATCTCAGCAACACAGAACCATGGGATTGTCTGAACACTTACTTTCCAACAGTGATCGAGCTGAGGTAGATGGGAGCTGACAGGAAGTGTGACAGCAGTGCCCCCTGGACGCCAAGCACATTCCACCGAGCAAACTTGTCGCTACACGACAGAGACAGGGTACGGTCACCCCGACCGGGCTTAGTCCGCAACACACCGCTTATATGATATCCTGCAAAATAATGGCTGAATGAATATTGTTCTAGGTATTGAGTGGCCATTGTTGCTTGCTAGAAGAGTTTTGTCATAAATGATGATACGTAGTATGGGAGGTAACCTTTAATATTACTGTGAGGTACGAGAAGGCTGGTCTTTATAATGCTACATGGTATGAGAGGGGGTAGCCTTTAATATTACTATGAGGTATGAGAAGGCTGGTCTTTATAATGCTGCATGGTATGAGAGGGGGTAGCCTTTAATATTACTATGAGGTATGAGAAGGCTGGTCTTTATAATGCTACATGGTATGAGAGGGGGTAGCCTTTAATATTACTATGAGGTATGAGAAGGCTGGTCTTTATAATGCTGCATGGTATGAGAGGTTGTATGTAGCCTTTAATATTACGGTGAGGTACGAGAAGGCTGGTCTTTATTATGCTGCATGGCATGAGAGGGTGTAGCCTTTAATATTACTGTGAGGTACAAGAAGGCTGATCTTTATAATGCTGAATGGTATGAGAGGGTGTTGCCTTTAATATTACTGTGAGGTATGAAAAGGCTGGTCTTTATAATACTGCATGGTATGAGAAGGTGTATGCTTTAATATTACTGCGAGGTACGAGAAGGTTGGTCTTTATGATGCGTGACAAGGAAGGAAGTAAGGCGTGGGTGGAGAAAAGGCACTTTATTGAGAAATGCCATTTTATAATGTACAGGGTAATGTCAGGTAAAATCAGCAATGTACAGGGTAATAACAGGTAATGTCAAGGTAATGTGAAATAAGCAAAAATGTATAGAGTGAGGTAATGGATATAATATAAGATAAGCGCTCAGAGGGAGCCTATGAGGTGAGTCCTTGAGGTGGAGAATATGGAGAGGGAGTGGAGAGGGATGGTGGGTGGGGAAAAATAGCGTAGATAGGCAGCGTGTGGGATGAGGGAGGCGAGTGGCGTGAAGCAGCCAGGCGGGCGAGTTATAAGGGAAGAAGCGCGGGAGATTATGTAAGGAGCAACGGTCGGGGAAGAGAGGAGAGGGGGTCTCCTTCACTGCCTTGCATCAACTGCAATGCAAGCATTACAAACATGATGCTGCAGTGGCACCATCAGTAGAAAATGCTAGTGGACCAGACTACCTCACTTAGTAGGTCTGCCCACATCACGTGGCGATCACAAGATGGCAATCTGGGTCATACATTCAGGAGTTTTTGGCAGGTGTGTTGAAATTATTTTGGGTTATTTCAGTTCAAATTGCTCCAAAGTTAGCCATTTTTTATCATAATACTCCAGACCTGAATGAATAGGTTATAATGGTCAACTTGATATATTTATCTAAAAGAAATAAGGCAAAGGATTCCAAAGCCATCGGACTATGCAACTTTAAATTTGAAGGTGGGACCAAGACTTAAAACCCAACAGGTCTCTGCCACATCTCCCAATGCATATGGATATGGAAAATTACCCTAGAACTAACTAGCCGGCAATTCATCATTGCCTCTGTGTGTTAACAATGTTAGCAATATTATATGCATTTAATCTATCCCACAAAATGTATCAAAATTATGTCCATATATGATTTTGTGCTAAAGAGAAAATTTCACATATTTACACTACCTTTTATATACAATAATATGCATGTACTGGAAAACTGCTAATGAAATGAAAAATACATGCAATAAATATATGGTACATTTGAAGTTCTATATTTATATTATCATAACATGATGGAATGGTACCCGTAACTAAGTAAGTATATCACACAGAAATAATAGTATGAACCAACAATAAAATAAAGAAAACAATAGAAAAATATAATGCAAAAAGAAAGTATTTCCCACTTTGGGAATAATGGGCAGGGGAGTATTTCCCGGGAAATACCACACAGTAATTACCACCCCGGTATCTTGTTTGAATGGGTCGTGTGTGTTAAAATGATGTTATGGATGTGGGTTTAATTTCCATGTTGCATGAAACATTTTAACATATAAGATCAAAATAAAGAAAGTGAAATAGCTTTTTTCAACTCTCACACATATCCACAACATGTAAACCTTCAAATGAATATTGATTCTGCTATTACTTGGCATGTTTTCTGGTATTACTTGGAATGTTTTCACTTTTGGTTTCCACGTCACCACATGACCAGAAACCACATGGTGCCACTCAGTGAGTGTCCTGATTTGTGGGCACAGAAGAGGCCCATAACCGTCAACACTGGAGGAAGTACCATATGACCTCCTGAAATAGAACACCTTCCGTAAATAACGGGGACGGATGGTCAGCTTTAATTAGCAACTTATGAGTTTGTCCTACCGCTGAGAGTCTAGCCTTTAATGACCGACCACATTGTTCGGTCACATTGTGGCAAACTCCATGCTAGAGACCAAATGCTCTTTAGTTTTAAGCACGGTGATTGTGTAGTTGTTAGTTGTTGGAGGTTTACGGCCTGGCAACATCTAAGATCATATCAGGACGGGTACCGACTTGTGACAGTATGCACTCATAGCGATTTTATAGTGCTGTCCCACTGGGAGACCAGGCCACCAGCACCATGACATAATATCCCACTCAGTCACATTATCCTGGCACTGAGCCAACCAGTCCTTGCCCTATCCTAATAATGCCATGCGCTTGGCTAGGAAGCAACAAGTATAAATTTTAAGTCATCAGTTTGACTCAACCAGGGTTCGAATCCATGGATTCGAATCCCACGATCTACCAAAATGTGAGACGAATGCTCAACTCATTTGGCCATCCCGTCTGGTCAAGACTGTGTAAGAACTATGAAATGCTTACCTGAACCGGGGGCATGTCGATCTGGTGCATCTCCTGGCACATTCTTAGCGCCTGTCCTGTAAATATCCTCCAACAGAGTCTTACCACCTGTCCTATTAACAGCATGCGGTACCTCCTTATGAATATCCTGCGGTATGCTTTTAACACCAGCCATAGAAATATCCTTCGACACATCCTTAACACCCATCTTAGGCATCTCCTCTGATAAATCCAGAGCATCTGTCGAAGGAATACTCTCTGGCGCACTTTTAGAGGCATTCTTTGCTGCTTGTGATATCTGATTGGAACCATTTCTAGCATTACCAGTAACCAAACTGTCACACTGACTGTTAAGATGACTGTGCTTACTCCTCTTCAGTCCAGCCTCACTGCCATCATCACTCTCTTTCATGTTGCCTCTTTTCCTGGTTTCACTTGTGGTGTTTGCTTGGTGGTCACATTTAATTTTCTCCGGCATTCCACATGACTTATTAGGGCCTATCAACGCTTCGCCTGGGTTGTCAATAATGCTACCATATTCTTCATGTTTAGAAGCCTTTGGAAAGATTGATGCATCTCCACCTGAATACAAAGGGAGGAGAGGTAGAGGTAGAATGAGGACAATGATAAAACGCAATGAATTGAAAATGATGTCAGCGCATTCGGAACAGGTGATCAAGTTACCATGCCCGGTGGTAATATGAATAAGTGAAGAAAGCTTGTTTTGGAAATCTTTGATGACTTACACGGAGTGTGACTTGTAAACATGTGAACTTCGACACCACGCTTAAGCCGGCAGGAGAAGTGAGCGCAATCCTGGTCCACTTCTAGAATCTTGCTGCTGCCTTCACTGGCAAGCAAGGACAGCTGTCCGTACAAGTACCGCAGGAATCCTCTCCGTGCAATCACTTCTGCGTGGCTGTCATTCACCAGGTCTCCTTAAAGGGAAGCACAGGCGCTGTCAATGTTCACCGCTCTTCATGGTCAATGGTACAGAGAACTACCGCAAATTCTTCATTATACAGGGTTCATAATCATATTGACATATCAAATTCCAGGACTTTCCAGTGCAAAATTGTAGGACGTTTTTAAGACGTGCATTAAATTAAAGTGCCCCGAAACACAGCTGTATTCACTGGGTAAGATGTGAATTGTGAATAAACATAAGAAATAACAATGACTATGTATGGTTTTAATATAAAAATCAAGAGGTAGGATAACAAACTCACAAAAATCACCTTTAATACAAAACATGACTGATTGATGTTGGGCAAATTGGTGAAAAAATATCATGATTTTCCATGTTCAAGGACTTTCAGTTTCAATGATATTTAGACAATTCCAGGACTTTCCATGCCTAGAATCTTGAATTATCAAATTCCAGGACATTCCAGGTTTTCCAGGACCTGTACGAACCCTGTTATATGGCACAGCTTGTATTCTATACAACATCTCTTAAAATCAAATTTGAATTGGACAATTTATTTAGTTCCCGAAAATATAATTTAACTTCAACAATTCAGTTTACCACATGTAAATGGAAGTTAATGTATATAAAGTAAATTCAACTGACCTTTCCGGCTCAATTTGCTTTGGCCTAAACACTTCGAGCCAGTTCCCAAGGAAACAACACAAACATCGTAACCTGAAATCACATCAGAATGGTAAGAGGGTATATTCTGAGTTTTTCGTCACGTTCGCTTTTCTTTCTTTGCACAATTTTTGTTGAAAGCTTCTCAAAGAATGTAGTGAAATGGAAATAAGGGCCACACAAGTCTTGGCTAAAAACAAGATCCAAAGAAAATTATCGAATGAAATGTCTATAACCTTGGAATTATAATCATTAAAATTTCACCCAGTTGCTTTGGGCGGCCATTTTTAAATATGCCCGTTATCAGGTGTTGCATGTTTTTTTTCCAAATTCCACCTAGTGAAGTTTTAAAGCTATATATGTCTATTGCTCGAACCAACATTAAAATTCTCCTCTTCAGAAGTTGTATACAGGTCTCTATGACAGGCCCTGGACTATATGGGATAGTATAATTGATTATGAAAATACTATGTAGGATGGAATTATTCGGTTAATTAACTGCTGTTGTGTTTATTCCTCCGATGCAGTTTTACTGTTCCCAGGTCAGACCTGCGTATGATTGTTTTCTGCCCAATACAGGTTTTCTGAGTACCCTTGGTCTCTCAGGGAGGCCTGAAGCTACGACCCAGTATGTCGGGTCGCAGCTTCAGCTTACACAGTCGAACTTGGGTTTGGTGCCCCATCGTTCACTATAATCCTTATAATTTAAACTCACATTGCACTGCTAATACCATGCCCTCTGATGATCCAACTTGGTAGGGTTCTTATTATACATTTCTTTCTAATGTAGACTACAACAAAATTATTGTAGCAAATATTTGACATAGGATAAAATACTACTTTGTGTATACATGTATTCACCACCTCCCCCACTTTCAAACAGGTACGCTGTAACTGTAACCCGGCGTGTTGGGCCTCACCCTACATCCTTCCTGGGGTACCAGCGGAACTCACAAGGTTGGTTAGTTGGTGGTTGGAATTTTACGTCCTGGCAACATCTAACGTCATATCAGGATGGCTACCGACCTGTGACAGTTCACACTCATGGAGACTTTATAGTGCTGTCCTACTGGTAAACCAGGCCACCAGCACCATGATGCGATATCCCACTCAGTTAACTAACCATAGTAGATTGATTACCAGATTCTGTTTCCATGGTGACGGCGACTGCAGCCAGTAGTGTCCATTCTTTGCCGGCCTGTGGCTTGCCCTTCTTCGTTACCCTTTCCTCATAGCAGTCACAGCAGATCGCGGATACCCGATGACTAAAAGAAGGGTCCTTTTCCCACATAGCTAGTGGCGTAAAATAAAGCATATGTTAACTGTATGAAAAGCACCATCTCTTAATGAATTTGAATCTGTCCTCAAAGTTCACTTATTTAACGGAGCTTTTTATAGTAAATGACTACAGCAGTTGAACTCTGTGACACATATTCAGAGGTGCTCTGTAAAACCATTCACAAATACTATGCAAATGGCTTGCATACATGATGTCATCAGAATTGACCAATCACCACCTTGTTTACATCTGGGAAAATTTCTAGTGCATAAAGGGCGCATTCCATATACGCGTAATGCGTAATGCGAATGCGACAAAAAATCGAAACGCCTTGAAACCTATGAGCTACATTCCATACACGCGTAATGCGTAATGCGAATGCGAATGCGTCAGAAATCCATTATCCCGATCGCTCCATGTAGCGATCGGTGCGTAATGCGTAATGCGTAAAGGCAGTGCGAATAGAAAAGCATCAGTCGCATTTGTCCATTGATATAAGGTTGGAGGAGGCGACTGATAATTACGGACAGCCGGGACAAGGTGGTGCGAACAGAAAAGCATCAGTCGCATTTGTCCATTGATATAAGGCTGGAGGAGGCGACTGATAATTACGGACAGCCGGTGCAAACATGTAGGTTTATGCGGCGGACCTGTGAGGAAGCAGTCTTCATATTTGGGACGGTCCTAACATCCCTCTAAGCAAGCTAAACTGAGCCATGTTTGGACCGTCCCATTCTCTGTGTGTGTCTGTGTGTGTGTCTCTGTGTGTGTATCTGTGTCTGTGTGCGTGTCTCTGTGTGTATCTGTGTGTGTCTGTGTGTGTGTGTCTGTGTGTGTCTCTGTGTTGTGTCTGTGTGTCTGTGTGTGTGTGTCTGTGTGTGTATGTGTGTGTGTGTGTCTGTGTGTGTGTTCTGTGTGTGTCTCTGTGTGTGTCTCTGTGTGTGTGTCTCTGTGTGTGTCTCTGTGTGTGTGTCTCTGTGTTTGTGTCTCTGTTGTGTGTGTGTGTCTGTGTCTTGTGTTTGTGTGTTCTGTTGTGTTCTGTGTTGTGGTGTCTCTGTGTGTGTGTCTCTGTGTGTTTGTTGTGTGTGTTTGTTGTGTTTGTGTTTCTTGTGTTTCTGTGTTCCCCCCCCCCCCCCCCCACTACTGTATGCAGGTAGTGCAACCTCAGGGATTTACCCCCTGCCCTGAGAGTGTAAACCACTGCCTTGTGGTAAGTTCTCAAACCGAAGGCTAAGGGAGCCTAACCATGTCACTGTGAGTGTGTGTATCTCTCTGCCACTCAGGGACTAGTTGCCTGTTGTGTCTGTGTGAAACCCTATTCTGAAGTGCCCTGTAACTTGAGCCGAGCACTTCAACTTCAGCACCCCCCCCCACACAGAGTCACACACACTTTTTATATACTTTTTATATACTTCACTGCATAACGCATAACGCATAACGCATAACGCAATACGCGTATATGGAATGCTGGCATTCGCATAACGCATAACGCATAACGCGTAACGCATAACGCATTACGCATTACGCGTATATGGAATGCAGCCTTAGGGGATACCTCTCATGTTTTTACAAGCTGTTGAAATCAACCACTGTTGAAAAAGTCATCAAACAGATAAGTAACGTTTGAAAACCATTCTAGTAGTCTGACAATCCTCAATTAGTTATTTATCTTTCATTTGACACCTATATTATGTTTTATCTGTCCATTCGGAAAGACACTACAGCACTTTTAAATTTGTGTGTGCATCGGTGGCATCAGCGCGGAATCGGCCGCGGTGGTAGCTGCTCGCGCTAAATTCGCGACGTTTTCATCGCGCACAGAAACGCATATTTGGGGGTTTAGCTCTGGTCCTATTGTTATGCATCTAGTACTATTTTGAAGGGCATTAAATTGACCAGGTGTCAGTTTTTATTTTATCAAAATCCATACAGAATTAACAAAACTACAGTGATTTTAAATTTGTGTGTGCATCGGCGGCAGTAGCTGATCGCGCCGATTTCCCGCCATTTTCATGGCGCACGAAAACACATATTCGGGGGTTTAGCTCTGGTAATATTGTTGTGAATCTGGTGCTATTTTGAAGGGCACTAAATTGACCATGTGTCAGTTTTTATTTCATCAAAATCCATACAGAATTGACAAAACTACAGTGATTTTAAATTTGTGTGTGCATCGGCGGCATCGCCGCGGATGTAGCTGCTCGCGGTAAATTTGGGACGTTTTCATCGCGCACGAAAGCGTACATTAGCTCTGGTCAAATTTTTGTGAAGCTGCTATTTTGAAGGGCACTAAATTTCACAGGTTTCAGTTTTTATTTGATCAAAATCCATACAGAATTGACTAAACAGAATTGACAAAACGTTTTCATCGCGCACGAAAACGGATATTCGGGAGTTTAGCTCTGGTAAGATTTTTGTGAATCTGTTGCTATTTTGAAGGGCACTAAACTGCACAGGTTTCAGTTTTTATTTCAACACTAAATTGCGCAGGTCTCAGTTTTTATTTCATCAAAATCCATGCAGAATTGACAGAACTAGGGTGATTTTAAATTTGTGTGTGCAGCGGCGGCAGTGCCGCGGAGGTAGCTGTTCGCGCTAAATCCTCAATATTTAGTTATTTATCTTTCATTTAATACCTATATTGTGTATATCTGTCCATTTGGAAAGACACTACAGCGCTTTTAAATTTGTGTGTGCATCGGCGGCATCGCCACGGAATCAGCCGCGGTGGTAGCTGCTCGCGTTAAATTTGCGACGTTTTCATCGCTCACGAAAACGCATATTCAGGGGTTTAGCTCTGGTCATATTGTTGTGAATCTGGTTTGATTTTCAAACATTACTTATCTGTTTGATGACTTTTTCAACAGTGGTTGACTTCAACAGCTTGTAAAACCATGAGAGGTATCCTCTAATGCACTAGAAATGTTCCCAGATGTAAACAAATGGTCACAACTTATTAGCTATAACCAATATAGGGTATTCACGTGACGTCATCAACCGGATGCGCGGCCATTGTGGCGATATCAAACAGTAAACAACCCATAGAGTTTGCCTGTATGCGCAGTGCAAAACGTCTATTTCATTCAAAATTAATAGAAATCCAGAACCCTAACCTTATAAATTTAATATAATCTATTCGTTGAATATGTTTTCTATGTTTGTTTGTTGTTGTTTTACGTCCTAGCAACATCTAAGGTCATATCAGGACGGGTACCGACTTGTGACAGTGCGCATTCATAGCGACTTTATAGTGCTGTCCCACTGGGAAACCAGGGCGCTGGCACCATAACCTGGTATCCCACTCAGTCACATTATCCTGACACTGAGCACACCAGTCCTTGCCATATCCTAATAATGCTGAGTGCCTGGCTAGGAAGTGACAAGTATCAATTTTTAAGTCATTGGTTTGACTCGACCAGGGTTCGAACCCACAACCCCACGATCTACCAGCACGGGAGACGGACCCTCTAACTCATTCGGCCACCCCGTCTGGCTTTTCTATATGTGAACCAAGCGATTTGTTTCTAGGTGGTGTGTTTTTAGAGATATTTCACTTTTTCTGTATGAAGATTGCTCACGACCATTGGCAATGCATTTAGTTTGACGGTACGCGCAGTGCAAAACATCAGTTTTATTCAAAATTAATATAAATCCAGAACCCTAACCATATCAATTTAATGTAATCTTTTTGGTAAACATGTTTTCTATGTGTATTCCAAACAGTTTGTTTCTAGGTGTTATGGTTTAGAGATATTTAACTTTTCTGTAGGAAGATTGCTCATAGCCATTGAGTTTGCAGTGTGACAGCCTTTATTATTGTGGTTACTATCGCCACAATGGCCGCACTTCCGTTTAGCGTGACATCAGTGCATACCCTATATAGGACAAAATGTTGATTTCTAGGAAACCTAAATCATAGATAACTTTGGAACGACTAATCATATTTACTCGAATTAAAAAACCCTATAATCTATTCTGTGAGCTCTGTCTGTCTACCGATTTGCAGTACTCTGCAACAATTTTACAATTTTCATGTGATGTACCTATCACAGACAATAATAGATAAAAAGATTCACCCCGTACTTCCAGTACAGGGTGTCCAGATATGCAACTCGTGTTAGCCACCGGTACGTGCTTCCGGTAGGAGGCGGCCATCTTGTCTTAAATAAATCATAACAACATATGTGCCAGAGAGTGATGGTCGATCTTTACATGGTGCCAGGAGTGAAAAGGAATTAGTGGACAATGGAATCATTAAAGCCACCTGAAGTTCTTCGTATGAAAGATGGGAATGTGGCGGAGAAATGGGAAAGATTTAAGGAACAATTTGAATGGTATGCGGTGGCGATAAATGTGCCGGAGGGAGCGAGAAAAGTACCTTTACTGCTAACAGTTGCCGGAGCGGAGGCACAGGCAGTGTATCGTACATTCAAATACGCACCAGCCAGAAAGGAGGGCGATGTGGAAATTCCAGAGGAGAATAATATGGACTACAAGTTGGTTGTACAAAAGTTTGATGCTTACTGTCTGCCCAAGAAGAACCTCATATATGAGAGGTTTGTGTTCAACACAAATGAGCAGGGAGAAGGAGAGATGATTGATGCGTATGTGACCGACCTCAGGCTAAAGGCAGCCACATGCGAGTATGGGGATCTATTAGAGTCACTGATCAGGGGCAAACTAGTGGTTGGCATCAGAGACAAAAGATTGCAAGAGAAAATGCTGAGAGACTCGGGGTTAACGCTGGATTCGGCGATAATCATGTGCAAAGCGGCCGAGACCAGAAAAGCGCACATGAAAGTCATCAACTCAGGGGAGATGAAGCCGGTAGGTGCTGTCAGAGCGAGGTATGACAGCAACCGACGCAGCAGTGACAGTAGGAACAAAGGAGCCTGGAGTGACAGCAAGTCGCGCGGAGCAGAAGCCACAGCGGCCCCTCATGGTGAGAGTGGCAATGGCGAATTCAACTGCAAGCGGTGCACGACCAGACATAAAGTAAGACAGTGCCCAGCATTCAGAGAGAGGTGTGGAAAATGTGGCTTCAGAGGTCACTACACATGTTTGTGTCACACTAAATTGAACGCGATCAACAGCAAACAGGCAGAGGAAGGAGAGTATGGCTCAGACCAAGACGTGTTTATCAGGAGTATAGGGGCGAGTGTCAATGAGGTATGTGTTAACAAAGATTGTCAGTGGGTCCATATGTTAGAGGATGGTGACTCGTTAATTCAGGTCAAGTTAGACACGGGAGCTGGTGCTAATCTCCTGAATGCCCGTGAGTATAGGAAACTGAGAGACAGACCCAAACTGAAACAAGCAAATGTGCGCCTGACCGATTATAACAATGCTGAAATAAAGGTGAGGGGCTCGTCTGTGCTGCGAGTAACTGTAAAGAAGAAGACGTATCCAGTAATGTTTGTAATTGTTGAAAATGGCCCTAGTCTTCTTGGTGCAGCAGCTTGGGAGAGACTCAGCCTTGTGAAACGTGTCCATGTCATACAAGGATGAGCGGACAGTCAGTTAGTGGAGGATATCAAACAGTACACAGTGCCAGACACACAGGGTCAATTGTCGTCCATTCCCTTTGTGTATAACATATTGACAAAGGAAAATGCCCGACCAGTGATCAGGCCAGCCAGGTGTGTCCCTATAGCATTAAGGGATCAACTGAAACAGGAACTGAGTAGAATGGAGAAAATAGGTGTGATCCATAAGAGAGAGTCCTACAGACTGGGTGAGTGACATGGTAGTGGTAAAGAAACCAAATGGCGGACTCAGGATTTGTCCAGATCCAAAAGATCTGAATGCGGCCATACATCGCGAACACTACCAGCTGCCTACAAGGTAGGAGATCTTCGCGGAGATCAATGGAGCTTGGGTATTTAGTAAACTTGACGCATTGCAGGCGTTCTGGCAGATAAAGCTGTCAGATGAGTCCAAGGCCCTCACCACATTTTATATGCCATTCGGAAGATATGCCTATGACAGGCTACCATACAGACTTTGTTCTGCGCCTGAAGTGTTTCATAGGTCCATGGAACAAATTTTTGGTACCTGGAGGGCGTGAGGATATTCTTGTGTGGGGTGCCAGTGAAAAAGTGCACAACGAAAGACTGTCAGCTGTGAAACAAAGAATAAAGCAGTATGGACTAAATATGAAATGGGAAAGATGTCAGCTTAACAAAACAGAAATAACATTTCTAGGTGAGACATTGTGTGACAAGGGGATTAGCCCATCCTCAGATATGATTGAAGCAATTGTAAACATGGAAACACCAACCTGTAAAGAAGATATTCAGAGAGCATTAGGCTCAATCAATTATGTGGGGAAGTACATCCCAAATCTCGCCAACAAATGTGTTCATCTCAGGGCATTACTGTGCAAGAAAATTATGTGGTTCTGGGGTCCTGAGCATGAGGCCGAATGGAAAGATCTGAAGTCCACATTGGCGTCCAAGCCTGTCATGGCATACTATGATCCAAGGCTGCCCACCAAGGTATCAACCGATGCGTCTAAGGATGGGTTGGGGGCGGTTTTGCTTCAGTGCCATGACCAGGATTAGAAGCCAGTGGCTTATGGGGCCAGATCCTTGACGGAGTGTGAACAAAGATATGCTCAAATAGAAAAAGAGTGTCTGGGGCTTGCGTATGGTTGTGAAAAATGTCACTGTTATATATATGGATTGGACAAAGTGGAGTTGGAGACCGAGCATAAACCACTTATACCCCTCTCAAACAAACCGTTGAATGACATGTCTCCCTGCATACAAAGACTCATGTTAAAATTGCAAAAATATCGCTATGTACTCGGGTGGACCCCTGGAAAATACCTTTACCTTGCAGATACCCTGTCCCGAGCAAATGCCAGCAGAGCTAGGTCAGAGAAAGTTATAAAAGTAGCTACAGAAGTCGAAGCCCAGATAGACATGATATATAATTCAGTCTCAGCCACCCAGGCACAACTAGATAAAATAGCGGTAGAAACGTGTAAGGACGACATCCTTATTGCGGTAAAGACCTGCATGTTAAGTGGGTGGAACAATGGGGACTGTCCAGCTTATGCACCGTTCCGAGAGGAACTATGCCTGATAAATGGAATTATCCTAAAAGGGGACCGGATAGTGATACCAGTTAGTATGCGAGGAGAAATGCTAAGTAGATTGCATGAGGGCCATTTAGGCATAGAAAAACAGAAAAGGATGGCAAGGGAGGCTATATACTGGCCTACCATCAATAATGACATAGAAGGGAGTGTTTAAAAGTGTGGGGCATGTCAGATGTACAGGCCGGCGCAGGCCAAAGAAACGCACAGCAGGGAAGAAGATAGAATAAAGTGGGGACCGTGGGAAAAAGTTGGCATGGATCTATTTCACTGGGGGGGAAAGGATTATCTACTATGCATAGATTATTATTCCAACTCTCCCGAAATAGCCATGCTGAGCTCAACAACCTCTGATACAGTCATCACACACTTAAAAAGTATGTTTGCCAGACATGGTATACCCGGAAGAGTGGTTAGCGACAGCGGTCCACAGTTCAGCTCTGAGTTATTCAAGAAGTTCTCAAAGACCTATCAATTTGAACATAGAACATCAAGTCCCAGATATCCACAATCAAACGGGCAGGCAGAGGGGAGTTGGAATAATAAAGTCCCTACTAAATAAGAAGAAAGACAGGGGGGGGGGGTGATCCCTACCTGGCCCTTCTAAACTATAGAATGGCCCCCAGAGAGATAGGCATGTCACCAGGGGAGATGTTAATGGGGCGTAAGCAAAACGGGAAAATACCACGACTGGATAAGAGATACAAGGGTGTTGAAAAGGGGAGCAGAAAGGAAGAGATAAAACAAAAACAAGTAGAAAAGTACAATGAGACAGCCAAAGACCTACCCCCACAGAGTCAAAGCGATGTAGTCAGAGTAAGAGGCACTCATTGGCATTCGACGGCCCAGGTCAGTGAGCAGGTGGGACCCAGGTCATACAAGATTCAGACGGAAGAGGGTAACGTCATAACATGCAATAGGCGTCACCTCTTGAAAGTTAATGAAAGGTTTGAACTGAAGGGGGTCAGGGACAGTGATCTGCCTAGTCAGACCGCGCCTAGCAATTCTCCTACTGAAAGCTCAGAGGAGGTCACAAGTGAGGCAGTGGGTGAAGGTCCACAGGATCAGGATCCAGTAGCAACTAGTCCAGTCAGGGGGGAAGTAGACAGAACACCAGTCACCACGGAGATCAGGCGATCCTCAAGAATCTCTAGACTGGTAGACAGGTTAAATCTGTAAATAACAAATGTCATTTCTTTGTTATATCTCTCTATATACATACTTTTGATCGTAAACTGTCACATTATCTGTATCTTTCAGTGCTACGTTGTGTTCAGAACTAAATGGATGTGTAGAGTCAGATTGTGCTATGAGGGGGAAGATGTCCAGATACGCAACTAGTGTTAGCCACTGGTACGTGCTTCTGGTAGGAGGCGGCCATCTTGTCTTAAATAAATCATAACAACACATGGGCCAGAGAGTGATGGTTGATCTCTACACAGCCACAGGGGTGAAAACCAACCCATTAGAAAAGCTAGCAAAGAATTTTGACATGCTGGGTTAATTAACTGAGCTGCTAAATTCTTAATTTAAGAAGCACAATATATTCTTTATATACGTCTTCATATTTACCCGCTACTTTTGAGTTGGAAAATATAATAAAACATATACTTTAATGCAATTTAAAAGTGAAATCGACGGCGTTCTCTGGCCACCATATCTCGTCTTTTTGCATTCTCTCCCATTTCACCAACTGTGTGTTGATATAAGTAACCATTAGACACTGGTGCCAGGCATTCTACTTCCTGCTCCATACTAAATCTATTTTCGCCCGTATTTAGACTACGTTGTCATACACCCCTGTACTGTAAGTACGGGGTGAATCTTTTATCTAAGACAATAACTGAGTACGATTGGAAATCAAGTCTGTAGTTTGTTGGTGGGCGATAATTGATGAAAGGATTGTAGGAAGTTAGTGCGTGGACCATAAAATCAAACATAAGCGTGGACAGAAGGGAATTCAACAACTTACAACCAATTACTTACCAATTGATCACCACGATGATATATATGTGATGTTAGCTTTTAAAATAGGCACAGACCTAACAATTTAGCAGACAACGGCGACCGCCATAAATCATCTTTATATGCCCGTTAGATGGAGTCAAATAAAGATCAGTGACTGTGGAATACGCTAGGTGGCGCAACCGTAAATGCCGACAACCATAGAAATAGACGGTTCGATGGTCAGTTGGTCACAAAATTCCTTTTGGCAAGCAGAGGATCCAACATATTCCCTGGTTTCTGATTGAACTATGTCTAATACATATACCTCTCAGTATTTAAAGCAATCGATGTTCAATTATATTCTGAAATGGTGTTCCTCTGCCAAGTGAAAATGAGTAGGCCTACCAGTAGACTTGTGGCGTTCTCTGTGGCGGAGTGGTTAGAGTGTCTGACTTTTTTCTAGGTCAGACTCCTAATCTAAGGGTCGGCGGTTTGATTCCCCATGCCCCCAGCTCTGCCAATTTGGATTTCCACCGCTGTGTATAACTTACAGCGTCATCAAAGGCCGTTGCTCTCATACCATGTCTATGTGGTGTGGGAGGTTATAAAAATCCCTTGGGTCGGTAAAAGTGTAGGCTCGGGCTTTCTATCAACCAGCAGTGGAATGAGGAAGACCAGTCGTCTATGACTGAAATTTCCCCTGCTTAAACAACTAATGGACCAACAACAACAAAAACCACTCTTATGGGGTAGGGCACACTAAAATTGGCATAACTTAAACGGACCAGGTATAGGCTGCTGAGATACAAACCGTACTCCGACAAATGCTCTCCAGTTTTGCCGGTTTTCAGTTTATGTAACTGTATATGTGGGGGGAGAGTGCTGAAATTGGTTGCTCCTGTTGTGTTGTAGTTAGTCCAGCAGCACTGACAAGGCTTTTAGACAACCATATAGAGAAAAATGTTAGAATTTGCAATCTAAAATGCTAAGCATAAAGTTCAAATGTTTATTTCTCATAAGCAGCTACTTTTTGTGTGAATAATTGATTAAATCATTGAGATTAAAGTTGCATGGTCCGATGAAATAGAATTTTGTCAAAATTAAAACAACTACTTACATTTGATCCTCTATATCCAACTTAGATACTGGCGTATTAGCTAATGATTTGGGACAGCATATACAGAATAACCAGTGAATTTATAAGCTCACCCCTTTAGACCCTCACTTTGAAACACCCATTATGCAGGGAGGCCATTAACCAACTAGGCCAATCTCGTGACCTCATTAACCTCCCCCCAACCAAATAGGCCTATTGTGCAGGGCCATAGAGGGGAAGGGGATATGAGGTGTATGTGTCTGTGTGTGTGTATCTGTCTGTGTGTTTCCTGACCTGACTTTACAGAGACACAGTGACAGACATACACACAGACAGACACAGACAGACATACACACACAGACATACATACACAGACATACACAGACAGACACCCATAGATAGGCACACACAGACAGACATGCACAGACATCACACACATACACAGAAACACACAGACATGTACACACCCGACATATATAGACACACATACACCCGACCTGACTTTGCAGAGAGAGAGCCACACACACACAGACAGACACACACAGACATACACACAGACAGACACACACAGACATACACACAGATATACACACACATAGATATACACACAGACACACATACAAACACACACATACAGACACACACATACAGACACACACAGACATACACACATACACATACACACAGACAGACACACATAGATAGACACACACAGACAGACATGCATAGACAGCACACACAGACACAGAAACACACAGACATGCACACACCTGACATACACAGACACACATACCCCCGACCTGACTTTGCAGAGAGAGTGACACACACACAGACAGAGACACATAGACAGCCGCACACAGACAGAGGCAGACACACATTCATGCACACACATACATACACACAGACACACACACATACAGACATACACAGACAGACACACAGCAGACACACCCATACACACACAGACATACATGCACACACATATATATACACACAGACACAGACAGACACACATAGATAGACACACACAGACAGACATGCACAGACAGCACATACAGACACAGAAACACACATACATGCACACAGAAACACACAGACATGCACACACTCGACATACACAGACACACATACACCCAACCTGACTTTGCAGAGAGAGAGAGACACACACAGACAGAGACACATAGACAGACACACACAGACAGAGGCAGACACACACACATACATACACACATACATACACACATACATACACACAGACACACAGACACACACATACATACATAGAAACAGACATACAGAGACAGACAGAGACAGACACACACAGACACATACACACAGACACATACACACATACACACATACATACCCACACATACACATAATCACACAGATAGACACACACAGACATACACACAGACAGACACACACAGATACATACAGACATATATAGACAGACACAAGCAGACAACAGACACACATTATATTTTGTTTAGAAACCCTAGTGCCATGGGCCTATGGCACTAATCCTTTCCCAGAATGTTCCAAACCCCAAACAGAAATACCTACCTACAGTCCTGTAAGGTTCCAGGTCATCTCACATCACGTGGTCACCGCGAGATGACCATCTGGGTCATAGCCACAGGACTTTTGGCAAGCTTGTCGAAATTATCTTTGGTTCTTTCAGCTCATATTACTTCAAATCTAATCATCTTTAACCAACATCACACCGGACTAATGATTAGTAGCTTGTAACGATCAATTTGATATATTTATCTAAAAAATAAGACACAAATTCAAATGCCATCGGACCATGCAACTTTAATAGACTTTAAAAGCTGAATTGAGAGCTTTCTGTGGCTGCCATCTTGGTGGTTGCCATGGCTTCCCCTGTGTGTGGGGAACCTCTCTAGGTCATGTGATGAGGGAATCCCACCTATGATGTCATTCATTCATCACAGACCTCAACTCTCCTCCCACATGTTCAGTTGCATGAACTGAACAAACTAAGCAAAGGTATGTTTGGAGAGCTTTTAATGCTTGATTCGTTTGTATCTGGGTGAGGTATACCCGGCGACTTTAATGACCAAGGGTCTCAGAGAAATATATCACACCTTAATATTTCAAGCAGCCCTTTAAATAATACCCCTATTGACACACCTTTACATTTTTTTTAAACACAAAAAAAAAGTGTCACCGGACGAGCTGGCTGAATCGAAAAGAGCACAGGCATTCCGTGCGGAAAGTAGGGAGTTCGAATTCCGACCAATTCAAACCATTGACTTTAAAAATTGATAATTGTTGCTATCTAGCCTGGTGCTTGGCATTACTAGAATAGTGCTAGGACTGCTTATCTCAGTAGGTCTATCAAGATAATGTGACTGTTATGTATCAGCATTTAAGCTTACATTAGATTGAGAACTGGAGCGCTAACTCTGGCACTACTTGTTCATTGTTTCCTTTGTTCTGGAACCTCCTCTCTGAGTATGGTGGCCCAAACTTACAAACACGACATCCCTCCTTTTCTTAGATTAAAGAACACGTATCAACAATGTTACTATATTACTAAATACTTAGTTCAGCCAGTCCTTGACCAACTAGATGTTCATGTTACTTTAAATGGTTTCTAAGTAAGTAGTTTTCTTTATAAGCTTTACTTTGTTACAATAGCTTTCACTTAGTTACAAAATCATTGAATCGTGCTGGCTTCTTCCTTATTCGCTGAGGTCTTGAAATTGGTACCAACACATTTTCAGTCTGTACTGTTGGTGGAGTATTAGTTGTTTCAGTAGGTAACTCTGAACCGATCTCCTGCGTAGAGTCCCCCAGACTGTCCGCTATGCCCTTTTTAGTGTCACACACATCCATCATTTGTTGTCTTTTCTCACATGTTTCCGGATCTTCTCTCGTGGATATTCCATGTGGTGGGATGAAATGCTTCACATGGCTAGAGTTATGTGTAGGCCTATACCTGGCCCCTCCTGGTGCTTCAACCGTCACACTTCCCCCCGATTTGCTGACAACAGTATGGGGTGCATGCTTAAATGTTGTTGACAATTTATTGCTCCTCTCCTGTTTCAGTAGCACCCGGTCCCCCACCTCAATGTTCATAGGACGAGCACCCCGTCTGTTGTCTGCGTAGATCTTTGCTTTCTGTTTCTTCTCTGCATCCCGGTCATGAACTTCAAAATCAATGTTACCACCGTCCATGATGCTTGGCATCTTTGAATGAATTTTTCTATTAAAAGGCAATTCCGCTGGGCTGCGACCAGTGGTTGGGTGTCGCAGTGCCCTGTACTGTAGCAGGTATTTCCTTAACTCGGCCTTCCAGTCTTGCCCTTCCGCTTGTGCTATCTTCAAACGCTTAAGTATTGACGAATTCTGTCTCTCTACTTCGCCATTAGCTTGTGCCCATTTTGGTATGACTCGGTAATGAGAAATTCCGTTTTCCCTGCAGTACACATTAAGCTCATCATATATGAACTGTGGTCCATTGTCTGACTTAATACATTTTGGCATTCCATGACGTGTAAATGCCTCATCAAGGTTCTCAAGAACCTTCTCCATCGAAGTCGATTGAACAATGGCAACTTCATAGTATCGACTGTAATAATCAACTGTCACTAGGAGTGAATGTCCTGATGGAAGCGGTCCTAGTAAGTCTACAGCGATGTCATTCCAAGGTCCATCTGGCAGTGGTGTTGGTGAAATAGGTTCTGGTGGGTTAACACAAGCAACCACCTGACATCCGTGACAGCCTTGGCAGTAACGTTCTGCTCCCCGATCGATACCTGGCCACCAACCCTTGCACCTCAGGTTTTGCTTTGTGCCCACAATACCAAGATGTCCTTAGGGTGCTAGTGCCAAGGTATGTGTTCTCAGTTTCACGGGCATAACAATGTGTGTACCCCGCATAACTAACTGTCCATATTTACAGAGTTCTCCAGCCACAGTTGCATATGACTTACATTTATCAAATTGTCCAGTGTCAATAGCATGTCTGACTTCCTCCAATTCCTCATCGGCTGCTGAAGCTTCTTCAATTTCATGTGTAGTCAAAGCTTCTGGTGTTGCCCGTATAGCTACGAATCGTACATACTCTTCTGCACCATGGTGATGATCAGACGTTATGGAAGCTTTACTCAACAACCGTGATAGTGAGTCTGCAAATAATTTGCTTCCCTGGTATGTACTTTACTCTGAATCGGTATGGTTGCATTCTCAGCACCCACCGTTCGATCCTTGCACATGATTTAGAGCATGGCCCATATATGACCTCTAATGGCTTGTGGTCATAGCGAGAATGAATTCTATCCCATATACATAGGGGTGAAACCTCTCACAAGCCCACACCAGTCCTAATGCTTCTTTCTCGGTTTGAGAATACCTCCTTTCACAGTCCGACAGGCTCCGACTTGCATAGCAGATCGGTACCATCTCGCCTCCCTGCCTTTGCAGCAACACAGCTCCAAGTCCTAGTGGTCCTGCATCTGCAATGACAGTTGTAGCAGCATCCTTGTCAAAGTATGCCAGCGTCCCAGCTTCGGCCATACTCTGCTTTAGTTTTCTAAATGATGCCTGTTGCTCAGACCCAAAGCAGAATGGTACATCTTTCCTGGTCAGCCTTCTTAACGGTTCTGCGATTGTAGAAAAATGAGGGATAAATCTAGCACCGAAGTTTGCCAGGCCTAGGAAGCTTCTCACCTCGGAAGTGTTTTCTGGCTCCCTTGCCTCTTGTATTGCTCTCACTCTTTCCTCTGTTGGACCAATCCCCTTCTCAGACAGTAAGATGCCCATAAAGACCAGTTTCTTTATGTTGTACTGACATTTCGCTGGGTTTACAGTTAGTCCACATTTACTTAGTTGCTTCAGAACTTGATGTAGTCGCTCATCATGCATCGTCTGATCTGGAGCATGAATAATGGTGTCATCTGATATGTTTGAAGCTACTTCGATTCCAGCTAGTGCTGTTGCAATCTCATGTTGAGATTGCTCACTAGCAGCATTCACTCCGAATAGCAGCCGGGTGAATCTGAATAGACCCATGTGTGATGCAAATGTAGTTATATCACGCGACTCTGGTGCCAGTTCCAGCTGATGATATCCCCATTTCAGATCAAGTTTGCTGAAGACCTTTGAACCATTCATGCTCTGAAGTATTTCATCAACAGTTGGGATTTGATGGCGTTCCCTCATGATGGCTTCGTTTGCTCTGCGCATGTCCAGACATAAACGAATATCACCATTGGCCTTTGGAACAATTACGAGTGGGTTCAGCCATGTTGTAGGGCCATCCACTGGCTCTATCACACCCACACTTAGCAGTTCATTGATCTTCTCTTCAACCTTGCCACGTAGGTTGAATGGAACACGACGCAGTGGCTGTGCTGCCGGTCTGAAATTTTTATCAATGTGCAGTTCCACCTGCCGTCCTTTTAGTTTGCCAACCCCCATGAAAAGTTCTGGATATTGATGTTCAATCGCATGTGATCTACCGGACACCATAGCAATATCAACTCCAATTTTTAGCACTCCTAGTTTGATAGCTGTATCCTTACTTAGCAAGGGAATGCCTTTTCCATGAATCACAACAAACTCAGCTTCCACTGCATGTTTCCCAACCTTTGCTATGCATTTAAAGCTTCCCATTATTTCAAGTGGGTCCTTTGAGGCATATGTGTATAACAGCTTCTGCATATCACCTCCCTTCCTAGAGATACAGTTAATATTCTTGATTTTCAGTTTTTCCCATGTTCATTGATCAAGAATATTGCTGGTTGCACCCGAGTCGACCAGAATATCCAAGTCCACACCACCTAGGTTCACCTTGATTGTGGGTGACTTGTTTTCCCTGCTGACAGTGAATGCATAGCATTGGTCGTCTGTGCCCTCTTCCGCATTCACACAATTTACACAGCTTCTACTATGTGTCGCTGCTTGGCGATCTGGATACCCTGGGCTTTTTGTTGAATGTTGGTTGCCTTTATTTTTGGTTGCGCAAACCTGTGAGAAATGGTCTTTTCCTCCACACTTCCGACATGTTTTGCCCCTAGCTGAGCACTCCGGATCTGTACCATAGTGTCCAACTTTTCCACATCTATAGCATTTTCCTTTTTGTTCGCGATGCTCTTTTTTAACCTGATGTTGTTTCCACTTCTGTCTAGCTGGTGTTCCCTGGACTCGGTTTACTGTATCCACTGCCTGACTTTGTCTTTCCCTCATGGTTAGATCTTGCATCTGAGTCTCCACTCTCTCACACTGGTCAGCAATTTCCAAGGTGCGTGCTAGAGTGAGATCAGTACCGACTTCAAGCAGTTTCATTTGACATAGTCTGATGTACATTTGACTAGTATTTCGTCACGGATCTGATTGTCCTGTTTGGCTCCATATGCACAGTCTTTGACAGCTCTATGCAATCGAGTTGCAAACTGTACCACAGTCTCCCCTTGTTTCTGCACCATTTGCCTAAACATGTGACGCGCATATGTTGTATTGACCAATGGGATGAAATGGGTGTTCAATGCTGCAACCGCCTCTGCATAGTCTGTCATACCTCCGGTACCCGGCAAGGTCGCAAATATGTCTTGCACGTCTGGTCCAGTTGAATGCAGTAGTAATGCTCTACGTCTCTGTTTTGTATCAGGTGTAGCTGCATTATTGACAATCAACCCTTTCCCATCATCATACAGTTCAAATGCAGTCAACCATCGGGTCCAATGTGAACCAAGTGTTGAAGGTTCAGTCATACAGTTAAATCTTACAATTCCAAATTTATGTCCCTCCATGGTTTGTAGTGTAATAAGCTGACAGAGAACACAGTTCAACTCAACAACAGTTCAATAGTTGAACCCTTATTAGCACAATAGCATACAGTCTCTAGTTAAGTTGCCTTATTTAAAACTTTTGGTCCACCGTAGCTCAGTACCACCTCAGCAGGGTGATGCCATCTTGGATATTTTGCACAGATCTTAACCATCCAGTTTTGAGATCATTAATACTCCCAGTAGTTGTTAAGATATCATGGTTTAAGTCAACACATTGCCAATATCAATTGTTTACCACAGATTTAACTTCACAGATCCACGTGAGTTGTTGGATATGGCTTCGCGCTCGTTCATCGTAGCCAAGTGCTTCTAGCACAAATCTCTTTGTCTCGATTCGCCCATCGCGGTGCCCTTTTCAGAGTCTTGATACTAGTATTTCTCACGATTCCATGACCATATGTATGATTCCTCCCCTATATCTGATTCACTAGTTGTTGAGGGATCCGACATCCTCGTCGCCATTGTTATGTATCACCATTTAAGCTTACATTAGATTGAGAACTGGAGAGCTAACTCTGGCACTACTTGTTTATTGTTTCCTTTGTTCTGGAACCTCCTCTCTGAGTATGGTGGCCCAAACTTACAAACACGACAGTGACTGAGTGAGAAATCGGGTCATAGTGCCAGCAGCTTGGTCTCCCAATGGGGCAACGATATAAAGTCATCAGGACTGTGCATTGTCACAAGTTGGTACCCATCCTGATATGAGTCACAAGTTGGTACCCATCCTGATATGACCTTAGATGGTGCCAGGACGTAAGCCCCCAACAAACAAACAGGTGTACTTATTGCATGTTTTGTCTTTCATTGTAGTCCGGACCAGACTGGATGGCCGAATGAGTTAGAGCGTCCGTCTCCCGTGCTGGTAGATCGTGGGGTCGTGGGTTCGAGTGCCGGTCGAGTCAAACCAATGACTTTAAAATTGATACTTGTCGCTTCCTAGCCAGGCGCTCGGCATTATTAGGATAGGGCAAGGACTGGTGTGCTCAGTGTCAGGATAATGTGACTGAGTGGGATACCAGGTCATGGTGCCGGCGGCCTGGTTTCCCAGTGGGACAGCACTATAAAGTCGCCATGAGTGCACATTGTCACAAGTCGGTACCCGTCCTGATATGACCTTAGATGTTGCTAGGATGTAAAACAACAACAAACAAACAAACAAATCATTGTAGTCTTTTCTTTTAGTTTATTTAGATGGTTGAATAGGTTACCGGTGTGGCAGTAAATCGCAAACCCCTGGAAATTGCATAAGCATATTCAGCGCTAAACGGAGCGACCCAACTAGCCATGGTGCGACCCAACCAGCCGGCGTTGGACTCGTTTGAGCTCGTTTAAACTTGTTTCCGGTACAAAGGCTAGGGGACCAGGTTGGAGAGTGAGTGATAATAGATGAAAACTCCTGTGCCTCTGCCCATGCAAATGAATGCCAGGGGACCAGGCTAGACCTCCACAGAGCTAGCAGTGTAGTCAAATATTATTTGTCTAGTTTATTTTTCAGAAATTATCACATATTTATGTATTTTTTGCACAGATTAAATTGTTTGAAGTATATTTGAAATTGATCTACATTGATTTCTGTTTAAATCACACAATATCACTACTTAATGAATGGGAAACTCATCCTGCAAGGGTATGCTCGATATTACCCAGTGGGAACGCATTTTTCATCGTTTCGTCGCTGTGGACCCTTCTCTGAATTGCACACCCCGGGGTTTGCGATTTACTAGGAAATCACAAACCCCCCCTGGAAATTACAAACCCCCCCATGCTTTGTAGCATTTATCACCACAAGTAGGGCAGCTATAGGCCTATGTTTGATTTTGAACTTCTACCAGATCTGGGGGATAAAATGGATTCAAGGAGGATCAAGATGGATTAATTGATTAGTTTTGATGTCATGCTGTCACAGCAAAGGCCTTTTTCACTGCTATTGATGACTCACAAGAAGGATAAGGGACCAGATCAATTTTTGTCAAAGATACTAAACTACAACATTAAGAAAAGCCACCACAACTTCTTTAAACACTTTGAACTAACAAATATCCAATTCCCTACAAAACTATCAGTCACTTTGCACATACATAGGCTGCACATACATAGGCTGCCACATTTATTTTCATATAAGGGGGATCCCTCACGAGGATTAATTGATTATTTTTAATTTCATGCCTCTCACAGCAAGGGCCATTATTCACTGCGCACAAGAAGGCTAGGGGACCAGGTCAATTTGTTGTCAAAGATACTAGACTACATCAATAAGAAAAGCCAGAACAACTATCTGTATCATTAACATGGGGGGTTTGCGATCTCCAAGGGGGATATGTGATTTCCTAGGAAATCACAAGTGGGGGTTTGCGATTTACAGGGTTTGCGATTTCCTGCTACACCTGTGGTCCCTACTGGATGGGATTGCCCAATCAGTAAGAGTGCTTAATGGCTTCTTGTGCTGGAAGTTGTTGATTTGAACCCAGGCCGAGTCAAACCAATGACACATAAGATTTACATTTGCCACTCTCTAGATTCCTGTTGTTCGACATTACTAGGATAGAGCCAGTATTGGTTTGCTCAAAAGTCTCTATGATAGGACAGCACAAATAATATCCAAAGTGATTTACTGTTTCCATACATTTCACTTGTTCTAAGTCGTTATATGTGCTTGGCATTACTAGGGCATTGCGATATCATTGGTGCTAACCTTAAAACATAACAGGCTACTTTAATGAACCAACAAATTCGAATGTTTAATCATTACATGAGATTTAGAAGAACCTCCGGCTTGTTTAACAGTGACAATAAATTATTGCCTGTGCAATCACCTAGCTGAGGACGTCATAAGTCAAGACACCGTGTAGCACAAGCTTATGCACATATTTAGCATGGTCTTTCCATGTGCAGACTTGCCACATTTCTTTGGATGGCAATTTGTATTTTGCACCTAAAATCCTGTATTTATCTGTATCACATAATAATTCATATACATATGCCATGCATACCATAAAAAACCATGTGAATACAACTACATAATTTTATTACTCAAAGATTATATACAACAAACTACATTACATTCACATACAACATTCATCACTGTGGCTGAACATCAGCTCAATGTGTCGCTGATTTCACCAGTGGTGTTCTCTGTGGCGGAGTGGTTAGAGTGTCTGACTTTTTTCTAGGTCAGACTCCTAATCTGAAGGTCGGTGGTTCGATTCCCCGTGCCCCCATCTCTGCCAATTTGGATTTCCACCGCTGTGTATAACTTACAGCGTCATCAAAGGCCAGTTGCTCTCATACCATGTCTATGTGGTGTGGGAGGTTAAAAATCCCTTGGGTCGGTAAAAGTGTAGGCTCGGGCTTTCTATCGACAAACTGTCTAATGGTGAAAACAAGCCTATTCAGGCTTATCCATGATAGGCAGTATAAATCTTCTTCAACAAAAGTCTCAGCATCTCAGTTCAAATTTTTTATTTCCATACATAACACCATAATCCGTATCGGATACGGGTAACCCGTATTATGTCGCAGGTCTGCATGACTTGTGTCAGGCTACATCTGGAATGCACATGTCGCGGATTGATATCAAACTAATACACCATACTAAAGACAAAGAATCATGTTCTATACCGATTTGTGCATACCGTATTCGGTTAAAAGCACCATTGAAGCTAAGATACTATAGATACGGAAGTGGTATGCATATTGTATGCATGGATGAACATTCTATCAATCGCTGAAAGAAGCAATTCAATTTTACACATGGAAAAAATGCATCCGCTTCTAGACATGGAATCATGTTCATCGTCTATAGCCATTTCTCCGGGTTCCAATTTCCGTGTTACACATGCTGGTGCCGCTTCCGTAATTCGACCTGAAGCTAAGATTCCATATACACAGAAGCAATATGTGGTATGTGACTTTGTGCTCAGATGCAGCACCGATCGCTACATGGACCAATTCAAATTACCGCATACGCATCCAGATGAAAAACTGCAGTCGCCTCCAGAAATATGGAATCATGCAAATGCATCTGCATTCATTTCCCTTTCCCCCCACAATCGTAGAGTGCATATGAACTATTAGCCTCAAGCTTCCACAGGATACATTAGGCTTATATGAATGGGGCTGTGCGAAATATGGTGATGAGTAACAATAGCCTAGTAGTACAAGTGTTCTAGCAGGTAGAAGATTTACAGCGTTGCCAAATTTCCCCTTTGACAACAATTAACTTTTAGACAGATTAATAGTGTTATTCAGTATAGCCTAATACGATTCATGACTATTGAGAGTGAACCATAGATGTCAACCCCCAAGAATATAAACAGTAGTCTCAGATTGTGAAAACCGTAGTATTTACGGCCAAAACGTAGTACTTGACAGGTATGTTGTACAGATGTAATATTCACTTGTTACAAGTGAATATTACATATGTACAACTACTAACTAGGTAAGTGCAACGTGCATATCACAAAAACAAATCCTTGTTTAGTTATGATATGATATATATTGATGTGCATATTTGTTTTTTTTTAAATAAAACAAATAGTTACATTCATATATATTATGTCAGTGGGAAGAAATATACAATCCATAATAATTATAAAAATTGAGAGTTCAGATACGTTGAAAACCGTATGGTTTGCTCACCTACAGCCACAGTTGTAATTGTATGTGTAAAACCATAGTCTTTATGACCAAAACGTAGTACTTGACAGGTATGTTGTACAGATGTAATATTCACTTGTTAAAAGTGAATATTACATATGTACAACTACTAACTAGGTAAGTGCAATGTGCATATCACAAAAACAAATCCTTGTTTAGTTATGATATGATATATATTGATGTGCATTTTTTTTTTTTTTTTAATAAAACAAATAGTTACATTCATATATATTATGTCAGTCGGAAGAAATATACAATCCATAATAATTATTATAAAAATTGAGAGTTCAGATACGCTGAAAACCGTATGGTTTGCTCACCGACAGCCATAGTTGTGATGCGCGAAAAGGAAGAAAGCAAGGCGAGGGTGGAAAGAAGGCGCTTTATTGAACACCTCAGGACAAAGGGAAAATGATCATAAGCTATATACAGGTACAAAATGCGGAAGAAGCAAGAAGAGTAAATAGGCTCATAAGGAGCGATCAGGTATAGCTTACGACTAATGAGCTCGGGGGGAGCTTTAAATGTTCGTGGCGAGGGGCGCCGATGAGGCCTCCACTAGAGTGTGAGGATAGTTGGGTGGGTGGGTGGAGAAGAAAGGAGCTTGTGCAGGGAGGGCGGCCGGAGGGCGAATGGCTGAGGGAGGCCGGCGGGCGGCCTTATAAGGGAAGGAGCGGGGAGGCGAGAATGCGGGGGAGGTGAGAAAGCGGGCGGGGCAGGGCGAGAGGGCGAGGTGGGAGAAAGCTGAGGCAGGGATGACAGGGAAGGTGAGAAAGCCGGGCGGCGGCAGGGGAGAGGTGGGGGGAGGGTCTCTTCCTTCCCTCGCATCAACCGCAATGTGAGCATTACGACCAATTCTATGTGTAAAACCATAGTCTTTATGACCAAAACGTAGTACTTGACAGGTATGGTGATCTAGATAATTAATTCTGCATTTTATGGATTCGCAGTCTCTTGTACTGTTGTAGAATCCCCGCCTGAGCCTTCTGCAATGGCAATCTTATTTTTGTCAAACCCAAACATCTTTTTCACTTCCTTTCTAAAACCAGCGCCACTGAGACAATACAAGAAGAAATTAGTGGAATGGTTAATATAAGATAAAGTGTCAACCAGGGACTCAATGATACTGTATGCAGCCCTCTCCTCATCTGTTGAAACTACATAGGGCTTGGCAATAAGCACTACAATACTTGGTGTGATCAAAATCGTAAAGGTTACTGACACTGTCAGAAGCATTGCAGTTAGTTGACTTGTTTGGCGAGATGCCTTTGAAGTGACTGACGAAGTCTTTGTAGCAGATGTACTGGTGCCTGTCGAAGAGTCAGCCTGCTGACTATGTTTTTCTTTTGCTTTTGAATGGCGCCAGAGAGCAACAGCAATGACTATATTGAAGAACGTAAGGCTAGTGAGAGGAATGAAGGCGTATAACGTGAATGCCAACCATGGCCGGATGAACCTCTCAAAGAATTCATAGTCCTCGCGTGGAAAGCCACATTCGACTACTACAACGTTGCCAGGTGATTTTTCTGTTAACTGTCGACCGCGAGTCCAGAACAGGTGGAAATTCTTGACGGCAGCGACAACCGCAAGGCCGAAGCACGAAGCGAGTGCGCGCATGGGCGTGCATAGCTGCTTCCGTTTCAGCGGGAAAACGACGGAAATGAAGCGGTCCACGGTGACGGCGACCATGGTCCAGACCCCCGTGTCTGCAAACGCGAACAGCAGGAAGAAGAACCAGCGGCAGCTCCAGTAATGCACGTTCACCACATCGAACTTGGAAAGATGGTACAGCAGCGCAGAGATCTGCCCGATGAGCAATGTTAACGTGTCAGCTACGGCAATGAATGCAAAGTAAACGCCGGACGAAGAGCGTCGCAAGCTGCTGGAGGTCATGACCCGGAAACTGATAGCATTTCCTATTACGCCCACAATGATCGTAATAATTGCAAAGCTTGATCTAATTTTCCCCGAAAGCTCATACTTCCATAGATAGTCCTTTGGTGGCGAATCTGTTAGGGATTCTTGGGTTGAAATATAGAATGACTGACTTACATTGAAATATTCCATTTCAACTTGTAACGTAGGTAACTGGGTACGCCACAACAGTTAATTGGATTACCGTGAATTAATTCTGATGTATATGTGGATCTTTTATTTGATTAAAAAACCCAACAAATTGATTGCTTTTCTTTGTGTTTCCTGGGTAGACATGTGCTTGTTAATTAAATCAAGGATCCTCTTCATTGGATGTCATCACACTGAGCATCACTCCTGAAATGATTTCAAAGTGAATTTTAAGTGAGTTTAAGTTCAAAGTTAAACAATACTTGATATGTCAAAATACACACACAAAAATACATGATGGATACGATTATATTTATCACATACATATAGGTTAGTATTTATACACTTTTGCTAATTAAGTGTTGCATTAAGAATACATTGAGATGTGAGCTAAAGGTACCAAGAAGTAGCCTACTTATTTAAAGTCACCTGGTATAGTCCAATGAGATGACCAAACTCGGAATGTATTATATAAATGACATCACAGGTGCGATTCCCTCATCATATATCCTAATAGTAATATGGTTCCCATATGACCAAATATGAATCCCCACAGACCGTGGAACACCAGAGAACCTCTTTAGGTTGCACTTGCATACTAGCCACATATTCTGTTGCACAAACAAGGCATGTGATTTCTCCGGTTTTAACCGGAATTCCGTGTTTTTTTTCTGGCCGCATTAATGGTTTGATGGGATCCACCGCAATTGTGCAAGTTTCTGGGTTGAATGCTATGATTGCAGCAGCAATAATGGTTTGATGGGATCCACCGCAATTGTGCAAGTTTCTGGGTTGAATGCTATGATTGCAGCAGCCGTTCTGGTCATGCCTATGTGTTATCGTTTGGACAGGATCCATCACAAATGCGCCGTTCCACAGCGTATGTGTTGGAGGACAGCCTGGGATCGTAGCACCATGTCAGTTTCCACACTCACCTATGATGAACTGCACGCTCTGCGATCCCAAGCCATCCGCCGAAGCATACGCTGCGGAATGGCTGCTGCTATCATAGCGTTAAGCCCAGAACCCGGCATATTTGCGATGGATCCCGTCCAAACAATAACGCATGACCAGAACAGTTGCTGTCATCATATCATTAAACCTGGAGATCTAAGCCTTTGCGGCGGATACTGTCAAGCCATTAATGCTCAGGTTCAGCTGGATCGTAGAATATGGCTGCTGCCATCATAGCATTATGCACAAAAATCAGCACATTTGCAATGGATCCCGTCCAAATGATAATGCATAGGCACAACTAGAACGGCTGCTGCCACCATAGCATTAAAACCGGAAACCTGTGTATTTGCGGCGGATCCCTTCAAACTATTAATGTTCATGCTCGGCTGATGTGGCCAGCATGGAACGGCTGCTGCATTAGCTAATACAAAAGATCTGAAAGTCAAAAACCTTTAAATGCAGATATCTCACTCCATATGGTTCACTCCTTTTTACATTCAATAACAAAAAAACATTTTCCTTTTATATACAGTGTAACTAACAAATTTCAAACGGATGCGTACAAAACACATGCATGCACATCCTCACATACATTTAGACTACCATGGATATGCATACTGCTTGCATTTTTCATGTACATATTATTGCTCTGTTATTATTTACTGTTATGTCATCCATGTCTCATCCTCCCTCATACCATACATAGTCCTGATGGCAGAGGCAATGTTAATTGACAGATTAAAAATTTTCAAAATTTAAATTACCCAAATTGATTACTTATATTTATTGAATTGACCAAACAGAATTGAATATCCAACATGGAGGGGAGGGGCAACATCCACCTCATTTCCCCTTCCCCTCTATGGCCCTGCACAGTAGGCCTACTTGGTCGGGGAGGCTAATGAGGTCACAAGATTGGCCTAATTGGTTAATGGCCTCCCTGCATAATGGGTGTTTCAAAGTGAGTGTCCAAAGGGGTGAGGTTATAAATTCACTGGCTATTCTGTATATGCTGTCCCAAATGATTAGCTAATGCACCAGTATCTAAGTTGGATATATATGATCAAATGTAAGTAGTTGTTTTAATTTTGACATAATTATATTTCATCAGACCATGCAACTTTTAACTAATTTTACAGGCCTGTGCTCTACCATTATACAATGACACCCTTTAACCCATATTGACCTGTGTTTGTTGCTTAGATAACATGCAAATAGCGACCATCCATGATAAATAGCATGAAGTAGCCGACTACATCTGACATAAGGAAGCATATGGAATTGTGGTTTTAGGCCTACCTTGCTTGATGAATATAACTTTATAAGGTTGGTGGTGCATATGATAGATGAGTTATACTTATAGGCCAAACTGAGATTATACAGACACAGAGTCCTACAACATATTTTGCTCTTGCCTTTTTCTTCTTCAAATTTTTGACTGCGTCAATTATTGTCAGCATCGAGATATTATTGGTTTTCAACACTAGTGACATATGCAACTAGGGTCGGGACTATGTTAATATTTATGTTTTGCATCTTTGAAAATGATAGCAAGTGGACCGTGGAGAAATGACAACTCATTCATGTGTACGCTAAGAAAGTATTTCGATTGCTCCAATAGTCAGACAATTGATTTAGATAGACTGATGGAGTCAAGTCCGACCCTAACTTAGCTGGCAAAGGATTCCTGAAACTGATATCAGCATAGAGAACGATTCAGTTGTCATGGTTATATATAATGGTCTTGATATCACGTTCTCAATTGTAAGCCCCATTGCAATGCCAGGCGAACTGCCTCGTCCAATGACTATGATATCAGACTCCCATATCGAGAAATAATATACTTCATTATAATGTATATGCTTAACTGTATTCATCTACATTGCCACTGAAATATCGACTGACACACCTTGTTTCAAAATAGCACCAATATGGGAAATCTTCAGAAATGGTTGACAATACAAAGTAGTTCCTACCTGCTTAGTGAAGACCCTGCGGCTTCTGTGTTGGGTGGCGTGTTCGAGAGTGCTTCAACTACTCAGCCCTGCCGGCACCTGCTGCAGAATATTATAACTGGCTAGCTCGTGGTGGTGGTGGTGGTGGTGGTGGTGGTGGGGGGGGGGGGGAGTGGGTAAAAGGAGGAGAGGCCCAGCAATTGTCGATAATACAAAATCAACATTTCCAGCCTCAGTGCGTACAAACAACAAGGAACGCGCTAAGCAGAGCTGAAGGTTATTGTCACGCAAGGTCACCAACACAGCTTTTACTTTAGCTCTGATCAGTGTCATTTTGTTCAGCTGTGCCTCACGTCTGTTGGAAAGCCTAATTTAATAAGAACACCCAGGTGATATATGAGAACTGATTGAATTGCACGTGGTCCACGAATTTAAAACAGTCGCCACACACTTAGACATATTACTCAAAAGACACATTTGCAAGGGTGAATATTATACTTTATTTTATATTATTAAAATATTTATAACAATTTAAATTAATTGATTAAGCACGGAACATTTCAATCGCAGACCACTCTCATTGCCCTTGGCATATTCTAATAATGCCGAGGACCAGGCTATGTAGTGACATGTATCAATTTTATAACTCATTGGTTTCACTCAGCCAGGGTTTGAACCCCATGGGTTCGAATCTCACGACCTGTCATATGGGAAACGGGAAGCTCAACTCGTTTGGTCATCCCGCGTTTTAAATTTAGAAAATAAAATACACACGCAGAAGCATAACAGCATGCAATACATTGCATTGAATAATGCAATGTAATTCATTATTCAAACTAGAATGGCACATTAGGCCATTCACACACAATATGATATATCATGGCAACCGTGGTAGGTACACGAATGGATATCATGACAGTGTTAGTCTGTTACTATTCAGTTATGGAATGCCCAGTCTGAGTACCACACTCCGGAAATTACATAACATCAAACACAGTATTTACCGTGGTACTGGCGGGTTCACACCTGGCTAACGTGCAGAAACGGGTATGACGACTCACATCAGACGATGCATCGGGTAGTTGGCATATATACAGCGCAAATAGTAGGCCTATAACCATCTACACTTATACACACATAGTTATCACCATACATAATCCCAGTAGTGCTACCATCTTCATGATCCGTCAGTAGAATGCATGACTTTTGTTGTGGGTTTTGTTCACATATTTATTCTTGCGGATACAACAAACGCTAGTGATTAGGCACTAGTCTTCCTGCATTTGTAAAAAGTTGGTAAACAGTAGGTCTAATATATTTGTGGGGGTTCGGTGGGGAGGAGTAGGCTAGTTCTAAAATTAAGTGTTAAGGTGTCCGATGGCCGGTCTAATGTTTCCTGACAGTGAGAAGTTCAGTGCAAAAAAAAAGAAGAATAAAAGATTTTTACATCCTAGCAATATCTAAGATTATATCAGGGTGGGTACCGACTTGTCACAGTGTGCACTCATGGTGACTTTATAGTGCTGCCCCACTGGGAAATCAGGCCACTGGCACCATGACCTGATATACCACTCAGTCACATTATCCTGACACTGAGCTAACCAGTCATTGCCCTATCCTGCATGTTAATGGCAAGTGCCAGGCTAGGAAGCGACAAGTATCAATTTTGTATGTCATTGGTTTGACTCAACCGGGAATGGAACTCAAAACACTTCTGCACGGGAAGTCTGTGCTCTACCAATTCGGCCAGAAGAGGAAGAAGAGAGCTGGTTAAATATTTAATGAAAGTTTACTAGGTTGATCAAGATCTGTGCTCGTACCATACACAGTTCACGAAACCTGCCTTCACATGTAAGCTAACCACTCAACCTTGCACGGCCGCTTCAGAGCACTTTCTCCAACGACTGCTGAATACTGCTCTCGTTTTTGTCTGGATATTGTACTATATTTAATCATATAGTACCTTCGTGGCGTCTAGAGAGCCATTCCACTTTGGTGAGTGGGAGTTTAATAATTCGGGGATCATTTCCAAGTTCTCTGCAAAGCGGTGTGGGGACAGTGAAGTGCATTGGGGTCGGAGGAGCACTCCCTTAGCGCAATTATTCGCTCCCATTTCTACCTCGTCAATATCCAATAATGTACTGTAAGTGTAACTGATGAAGGCCCATAACATCAACCATGAGACGTGCATTATGGATCCAAAAGTTTGCCAGAAGTGTATGTGCGTGTTTGTTTACAAGCAAAAGTTGCTGAAACGTTCTGAGGCAGGCAATCGAATGTCAGTATGTGCGTTCTCACGGGGTTGTATTGATAACCGTTGCTAGACATGCACACATTAATGCAAGTAGGCCTACAATTGATAACATTTTCATCTGTGTATCATCCAATCTATTTTTAATTAGTTTTCATGCCTTTCATCAGTAATACTCATATGGACTTCTGTTTATCTGTGTACAAAGGAGGTCTGAAATAAAGAAATCGATTTGAATATCCTGTGCTCTTGATTACTTTTCATTTTGCAATATTATTTTCAAATAAAATTCTTTTAATCTAGAATGTTACTTGATTAAAGGGGCTGTAACATGATCAAAACAACTTTACTTATTCACTATTATCCATTATGGCATAATGTAGTGAAATGACATAAATGACTGTGAACACTGAGTTTGGGCTAGTTTTACTATTTGGAACATATCACAGGAAAGGAAAAAATTATATTAAGATCACTGATTAGTGTCAGGATATTTAGTTCGGACACTAATTTGTAAAATCACATTTAAATATTAGTGCTTAATCATAAGTTAATGGTTCCCTGTGTTAGTTTCTGTGTTGGTATAACCAAACAATCACATCACAATAGGGGTACCTCCAGCCAGCCATGGGTGTATATGCTGGTTAGTGGCAAACCCTCTGGCCGTATTCGATTAACACGACTCGGGTCACTCGAGTTGCTAGAATTTCAAATCGAACACTGCGAGTGGAGTCGACAAATACACGGGCCGTGTGCAAAAAGTCCTTACCTCAGTAACCTTGGCTGGGGCTGTCTAGGAGCGATGACATCACATTTGTGCTGGTACCTGTAGGATAACAGCTACCAGTACAAATCCTACGTGTTGTTTTAATGCTTCTTTTTTTAAATAACCCAGATTAATAAAATGGAACTATAACTAAGCCATGCAATCATAAAATACTTTAAATCCTAATTTGCTGTAGTTATGTCGCTTTTTAAAAGAAGAAAATGTTTTGGATTAAGCCACCATCTTTTTCATCCCGAGCATGGAGAAGCGCGTTCGTTTATTCAACCCTGTGTTGCAGTTTCAGCGGCACACCAGTTTGCGAGGGACACATCGCTTCTGTGCATGCGTTAAAATCGAACAGCATCGTCACTAACCTTATAAATTTAATATAATGTTTTGGTAAAGATGTTTTCTATATATGTACCAAGCGATTTGTTTCTAGGTGGTGTGATTTTAGAGATATTTCACTTTTGCTGTATTTTCTGTATGAAGATTGCTCATGACCATTACGCGCAGTGCAAAGCGTTAGTTTTATTCAAAATTAATAGAAATCCAGAACCCTACCCATATCAATTTAATATAATCTTTTTGTTACACATGTTTTCTATATGTGTACCAAGGGATTTGTTTCTAGGTGGTGTGGTTGTAGATATATTTCACTTCTTCCATGAAGATTTGCTCACGGCCATTGACAATGCATTTGAATGGAAGTGTCCCTCGCAAACTGGTGTGCCGCTGAAACTGCAACACCGGGTCTGTAGGATGTGTGCATGCGCCAAAAAGTGACTCAGGTGACCCGAGTTGGTTAATCGAATATATGCTGTGTGACTGCTCCCCCCCACCTCCCATTTGCACCCCTTCATGTGTAGTGCACCAGGTTCTGTGCTTAATGTTATAATGCCAGCAGACATATTCTATGAACCAGCCGGACCTGAGCATTAATGGCTTGACGGGATCCGCCGCAAATACGCAGATTTCCACGTTTAATGCAATGATGTCAGCGACTGTTCTGGTCATGCGTTATTGCTTGGACAGGATCCATCGTAAATGCGCCGGGTTCTGGGCTTAATGCTATGATGGCAGCAGCCGTTCCGCAGTGTATGCACTGGCGGACGACTCGGGATCGGAGAACGTGCAGTTCGTCATAGGTGAGTGTAGACACTGATATGGTGCTATGACCCCAAGTCGTCCTCCCACGTACATGATGTGGAACGGTGCATTTGCGATGGATCCCATCCAAACAATAACACATAGGCATGACCAGAATGGCTGCTGCCATCATAGCATTAAACCCGGAAACCTGCACAATTGCGGCGGATCCTGTCAAACCATTAATGCTCAGGCCCAGCAGTTTGTCATAGGTCAGTGTAGAAACTGATGGGGTTCTACTACCCCGGGCCTATATATATATATATATATATAAATATTGGCAGATATATATATACATACCCTGTATAACGTTGTATATATATGACATATATACTATTACTAGTGCATATACTACTATTACTAGTAATGCATACATTCTATATATGACTAGTGTAGTAGTCTGAACATGAGCTCTACTACCACGCGGTAGCAGCGGAGACTACGCCGTGCACCAGCGCAGTACCTACGCACTGCGCCAGGTGGCGGCACGGGTAGCCACCGGTCAGACCCCAACTGGGCTGACCTCTACTGCGTGTGGCTGACCCACCCCCCCCACACACACCTATAGAGTCGATGTGGGATCTGGCGAGTCAGGGGGCGGGTCAGACAACTACTGACGCCGCGAAGAGCAGAGGGTTCAATAAACCAAGGGTGAAGCGTACACTGAATTGAATCTTGGTGTTCTTCCGTGTGTGACTGTGAGTCGGAGGGCCGTGGGCCACTACATTGGTGCCGTGAGCCAGCTTGCCTTCTGCGTAAGGGGGTGAGTATTGGACCTGGGCCATGGACTCCGAAGGTAAGGTCTCTTCGTAATATTTTATTATGGAAGGGGCGACGGCAGGTCAACTGCGCAGTGGGCGCCAGTATCATACTGATGGTGCTGGGCGGGCCGACGCGGTGGGACCGCCGGTGAGCGTGGACGCTTCTGTGGTGAGTACACTGCACCGCGCTCATGATAAACCTGTTGGGGATGTTGATGTAAATACGTTCGTTCCTAATGCAGGTGCCGGCGTCATAGGGGAGCGCCGCCGGGTGTCAGTGAGTGGGGGGGGGCGTAGCCACTCCCGCGCTGGTGCCGGTGGGGCCGCCTACGGGTGCTGAAGGCGTTGATAGCTATTGGGCGCAGTTAGCGCAGCTGAGTGGCACTCCGCCGCCAGGCATTGCGCCGTTGTTTACACCGGTAGCGATGCAGGGTGGAGGGGGTGGTACGCAGTTGGGCACGCGTTCTGATAGTGGTGGCGTGGCATTGGGAAATGTTGCGCCATCGACTGCGGCGCGAAATGTTCTCTCAGTTGACGATAATGATACTGTGGGGGGCATTGCGGGGAGTGCTGTGAAGGGGGGCTTCGCTCTTAATGCTATGCGGTCTCTGTCGATCATTACTGATTCGGGGGCGGGTGTACATGAGGGTAGCAGTTCGATCGGGTATCGTGATGACTTAGGTCTGGGCGTACGCGGGAGTCCTATGCGAGAAGTGCCGCTGGAGTATTCGCCGTGGGGGAGTTCAGCTGTCCGTTCTGTGGGGATGGGAGCTGGACGCGGTAGTCCCCGAGTTCCCTGTCGTAGGGAGGTTTTCCCGTCTTTGGAGACAGGGCTCGTAGCTGATGACTCGTTGACATTAGGGTTGGAGCATGATTCGGTTATGGGTCGTATGGTTTCGGGATCGCAGTCGGAGGTGGAGCGTCAGGAAGTGATGCGTGTCCACCGTCTGCGAGCTTGGAAGCGCGTCCAGTTTGAACGGATGGCGGGGGAGAGACGCGCAGGGGATGATTTGAGAGTCTCCAATGCTGCATCCTTCACACACGATTTAGTGGATCTAAACACGGCACGGCGCATCGCCGCGGAGGAGGTTAATTCTAACCGTATGTTGGTTGAGGAGCAGCAAGCTGCTTTCATGCAACAGACGGAGGAGTTATCCATGCGGGAGGCGCTGAATGTTCAGTTGCAGGGGGAAAATCAGAGGTGTGAACAGTTGCTGGCGGCTGAGAGGTCTAGCATTGATTCTGCTCTGGAGATCCTTGCAGGTGAGCGCGCAGTTTTTCAGGCGGTGAAACGAGCGTTTGAACGCGGTTTGGGGCTTGGAGAGAGTGGTGCGAGGGTTGCTGACTCTACGCGGTTGGATAGCCGCGAGACGCAGTATCCAGCACAGAGTGCGCGCCCGGCTTCCGCGGGTGGCTCGCCGCATTTGCCGGCGCCCTCTAAGGGGGGCGGTGGTGGAGGTGGGGGTGCAAGGGAGTCGGTGTCCTCTTCTGGGGATGGTATGTGCAGCATCAGAGGGGTGTTGTTCAGGATTCCGTATACGTGGGTAGGACTCATGAGGAAGTACGGAGGGAGAGGATTCCTGTCCCGGAGGGTTTGGATGGTGACGCAGTACCCATTGCGTCGTTGCCTGGGCTGCCGGTGGGTCGCCAGTACTCAGTGGAAGAGATGTGGTTGTTCCGGAATCATCCTGCAATAATGGATGTTATTCGGGAGCCTGCTTCGATTGGGGGGGGGGCCGGATGGGAGTCATGTAATCGGGATACGTTAGAACTGGATGAGAATGTTTTAAGGTATCCTGTGGCAGGTTCTGCGCGTATTCCGACGCTGCGTCCTAAGCCATTCACGGGTATTAAACAGGAGTGGAATATCTGGTGGCGGGACTTTACGTTGGATATGCGGTCTAACATGTGGGATGAGAGGGTAGCTCTCATTCAGCTGTTGCCTCTGTTGAGGAGTGGGCCGGCGCAGGACTGCGTGGACGCGTGGAGGCGTCATGGGTTGACGACGATGAGGGAATTGCTTCCTATCATCTCGTATAAGTTCCGTCCAGTGGACCCCATGGCGCGCTGGTATCAGTGGAAGAAGCGCGTCCAGACTGCCCGTGATGGATCGTACCGTGCGTACGGTCTGCAACTGCAGGTTGATGGGCGGGAGGCTGCGAGAGATACCGGGATGAGTGAGCGTGCGATCGAGACTAAGATAGTCGAGCGTTTCGTGTGCTCACTCATGGATCCGGGGGAGCAGCGTGCCGCCTATGACCGTTGGCGGCCGGGTAAGTCATCTCTGGAGGAGATGTTTGAGGTGGTCGACGATTACTGCGCCAAGGCACTGCGTGCTGGGCGGTCGACTGCGGTGGAGGCTATTCGACTATCAGATGAGTCGGATAGTGAGTTCGAGGTTGAGGTGGCTGCGTATAACGCGCCACGGGATCCTCGACGTGGTGGCAGTGGTAGTTACTCTCGGGGGAGTTCTGGGGGGAGCTATCGCGGTGGTAATACCTTCCGCGGTTCGTCGGGTGGTGGCTATCGTGAGGGTGGCAATTTCCGTACGGGCGCGGGGGGGGGTTATCAGTCGCCGCCTATCACTAAGGCGCTGGTCCAAGGTTGGATGCGCGATGTGATGGGGGAGCAGAAATCTGCGGCGCAGGTAGCAACAGGTGGGGCTAACTCATCTGGGTTATCTGCGCGCAGGCGCGTAGCTAAGAAAGATACGCGTGCTCGTGATCACGAGTGTGGTCGTTGCTTTGCTTTCGGTCATTGGCCTATACAATGTACTGGAGTGAAACGTACTCTCGAGGAGGCTGTGATGGCCGGTGATCGCGAGGGTAGGGACAACTCAGGTGTTGATCGGGCTAGGTTGGCGCGTCTCCGGAAGGACAGGGACGCGAAGGCTAAGCCTCAGTTAAACGCCTAGGGTTGGACCATTTGGGCTTAGGCCCAACCCAATTGGCAAGCCCGGATACCGCCAAAGCGGATGGGGTGTTAACTGTCAAGGAAGCCGGTGTGCAGTCTGATGCTAGCGCGGGACCGCCGGTGATCGCCCCTGGTGATTCTATCCCAGTGGAGTCGGTATTGTGGGATGGCATGGAGCAGATAGCGCGTTGCGTTTCTGCTTTGGCTCCCGCACCTTTGGACGACTGTATGCAATTTATAATACAGCGTCAGGGGTGCGACCTGTCTCACCCTTGTGGTAAGCGCCTATTCGTGGATTCCACTTTCTGGACTTTGGACGGAAAACGGTGGTATGTGAGAGTGTGCGTTAGAGGGACTATCGGGTATTTTTTAATAGACAGTGGGGCTGCGGTCACATGTGTTGGACGAAAATTCTTCGATAAGTTGGACGGTGATAAGGTGTTTTTCGATAATAGCGTGAAGCCTGTCACTGTCACCGGTGCGCCACTCAAGCAGTACGGACAAGCCATACTATCTCTGGAAATCGGGGGGAAAATATTTCATTATGCCCCTACTGTTTCCGATATTTCAGAAGATGGTATTTTGGGTGCGGAATTTTTGGAGTATTATGGTTGTGAACTGCGTCAGGCGGGCAGCTTGTATCTTCAATATCCGTATCAACTCACGGTGCAGTGTGAATTGCGGCGCGATAGTCAGACTGTGTCTGCTGTTGCGCAAGATATTCGCATTGCTCCGATGACCGGCTGTGATGTTAAAATATCAGCTGTAGGGGTCGACGGTGATCACCAGAGCCTATTTGAACCGATGGTCTCAGAATTGCATGAGCTGGGATTGGTAGGTCAGAATACGCTGGTGTGGAGTCCTGTGGGCTCAGTTGTACCTTTGTTTAATCCAAATCGGTATGCGGTTAGGTTGCGAAAGGGTACGACTATCGGGTTGTTGAGTGAAGCTACTGACTTTGGTAATGTTCATTGTGAATACGCTAAGGCGGCGTTGAGTAAACAATCCGGTGTAAACATTGCTCGCGGCAACGGGGTCGCTGAGTCAGCTGTTGGCGCAGTTGGCCCAGTGGGCGGGGTTGGCGCGGGGCGGTGTTGTTCGGTCAGCTGGTCGCAGTTACCTGGTAATTGGAGCAGTGGTTGGCCCGAACTGCGTGTCGCGCAGGCGGCGCAGTTGGATTGCCCCTCTAGTGTTGTGAGTAGTAGAGGGGAAGTGGGCGTTGCTGCGTTGGGGGAGGTAGCCGAGGCAGTTACTTTTGGTACTACGGAGGAGTGCGTGGCACTGTCTGTTGTGTCTCGGTCCCTTGATGGAAGCTTGCCTGCCCATCTTGTACCTTTGGCTATGGGGTGTGCGGTGGTTGATGATTCTGATCGCTCTCAGGTTGTGGAGTTTCTGGGTAGGAATATTCAGGTTTTCGCAGTGCCTGGTGAGACATTGGGCTGGACTGATGTGGTGAAGCATGACATAAATGTTGGTGAGTCTGCTGCTTTTAGGATTCCCTATCGGCGTTTCGTGCATTCTAAAAAAGAAGCACTGGAGACGGAGTTGCATAAGCTGCTGGATAGTGGAGTAATTAGGAGTAGTGATTCACCGTGGAGTTCACCTGTCCATTTAGTCAAGAAAAAAGATGGTTCGATCCGTTTTTGCATTGACTATAAAAAACTCAATACTGTGACGCGGAAAAATGCTTACCCATTACCGCGCATAGATGAGTCGCTCGAGAGTTTAGTGGGTAATGAGTGGTTTTGCACTCTGGATCTGCAATCTGGGTATCATCAGGTAGCAATGGATCCGGAGGATATTGCTAAGACTGCTTTTAGTACTCACTTAGGCTTATTTGAGTGGAGCGTGATGCCGTTTGGGCTATGTAATGCTCCAGCCACGTTCGAAAAGATGATGACGGATATGCTGGCTGGTCTTCAGTGGAAGATCTGCTTGGTGTATTTGGATGATATCATTGTCTTTGGTCGGACACTAACCGAATGTTGGGATCGGCTTCAAGCAGTGTTTGATCGTTTACGTTCCTATGGGCTGAGACTCAAGGCTTCAAAGTGTAGGCTTTTTAGGCGTGAGACGCAGTACCTGGGACGTGTGGTTTCTGCGAAGGGGATTAAGGCAGACCCGGAAAAGCTCTCTGCAATTGCGGGGTGGCCCAGACCTGAGGACATGAAGGAAGTGAGATCATTCTTTGGGTTTGTGTCATATTATCGCGATTTCATTGCTGATTTTGCGCGGTTGGCTGTTCCTCTGCAGGACTTGGTCGTTACCGCGAAAAAGATAAAATGTGTGTGGGGCGACGCACAGGAGGCGGCATTTCTGGGCTTGAAACGTGCCTTTACTCAGACCCCAGTGCTGTGATATCCGCGGGCGGTGGGGCAGTTCATTCTGGACACTGATGCGTCGGGGTTTGCAATCTCGGGCGTGTTGAGTCAGGTTCAGGATGGGGTAGAGGTCCCGTTGTCCTTTGCGAGTAATAAACTTAATAAAGCGCAGCGGAATTATTGCACGATGAAGCGTGAGTTGATGGCTATTGTCATGTATAGCAGGAAGTGGAAACATTTCTTGATAGGGTCGGATTTTATTATCCGGACGGATCATCATTCTCTTCGTTGGTTGTTGAATTTCAAGGAGGCGGAGGGGATGATGGGGCGTTGGTTGGCCACTTTATCTGAATATGGTGTGATGAATGAGCATATTGTGAACAGAAAAGGGGTGGATCACATCAACGCAGATAGTCTGAGTAGAATCCCGGTGCGTAAGTGCGGCCGGGGGGATTGCACGGACTGTGGCGCGCATAATTGTGTACTCGCAGCAATTTCTGCGATGCGTCTGGCGGACATAGATGATGATGAGCTTTGAACGTTATCAGAGGTTCGCTTGGTGCAGCGCCAAGATCCCTCTATACTGCGTGTGATCAAGTGGTTGGAGCTAGGCCGCTCGAAGCCTCTGCGTGACGAGCTGGCGGTGGAGAATGCAGAGACTCGTAAGATTATAAATCAATGGGATCTGCTGGAACTGCGTGAGGGTGTGCTCTGCAGGTGGAAGGTAGTGGGTGAAGACCTACGCAGTCGCCTGCAGATCGTCGTGCCATTTGCATTGCGCGATGATGTGTTGTTGTTTTGTCATGGGCATTCTACACCTACACACTTTGGGCGTGTTCGCTCCACCAAGCGTTTGGCTTGGCAGTTCTATTGGCCTGGCATGACTTCTGATATTAGGCGGTGGGTACGCCCTTGCCATAAATGTCAGGTGGTGAAGCCGGGTGAAGGGATTGCTAAGTTACCGTTGACTCAGGAATTGTCTGGGCATTGTTGGCGCCGTCTAGCGTGTGACTTTGTGTCCGGGTTTAAGACGACGGCTAGGGGTAATGTGGTGATGATGGTAGTCCAAGACTATTACACTAAGTACGTGCAAGTGTACCCCTTAAAAGATCACACTGCGCCCACTGCAGCGCAGGTGTTGGTGGATAACTGGGTTTTGATATTCGGTGCCCCAATGCGGATCCATTCGGATCAGGGACGGGAATTTGAGTCCACACTGTTCCAGTCCATGTTGCGCTTGCTGGGCATTTAGAAAACGCGTACGAACCCGTACTGTCCACAATCAGATGGTATGGTAGAGCGTTTTAATAAGACGCTGATATCTGCGTTGGCTTGTATAACTGTACGGAGCACGCATCTACGGGTGTGACTCCGAACAGGTTACTATTTGGGGAGGAGCTCCGACTGGCAGCTGATCTGCAGTTTGGGGTGGTGAATCGTCAAGTAGACCGGACTTGTGAGATCGTGTTTGTAAGATGGTTGGAGCATTGCTTTCACCACGCGTATAGCGCAGTTCGCGATGCTTTAGGTCGGGCAGCGGTTCGTCAGAAATCTGACTACGGGCCTGCTGCGTGGCGCCAGTTCAAGGTGGGGGATCGGGTGGTGCGGTATCATACACCACTAGCTCGGGTCAAACTCGCGAAGAACTGGGATGGTCCCTTTACTATAACAGAAGTTGTCTCTGACACCACAGTTATTATGAAGGGCAAGGATGGTAAATACCGTAAATCTAACGTTAGACGTCTTAAGCTTTACACCGAGCAGATGTCTAGAAACGCTGGACCATCCTCCTGGCTAGATGCACATGTAGGGGACGAGCCGGCACCTGCGAGGGTGGAGGCTGGCACTATAGATGTGGTTAGTCAGAAGAAAGTACCTGGGCTTCCAGTTACTGCGGGGGAGGCTATGCGCCCTAGGCGGCATAGGCCTGATAAACGGAAAAATAAACGTCGGCGTCGTTCTAGATCAGTGTCTGATGTCGATAGTATTGTTTCTGTACGCAGTAGCTCGGGTGGCGACAGCGACTTTGTACCAGTTAGACAGGGGTCTGATGTGGGCTCGGATGCACGCCGGTGCGGCAATCTGAGCGTTTAGCATTACGACGCAGATAACTGGTATGGGGTGGAGTAGTGGGTATTAGGCTACTCCACCCTGGTGTTGTTTGGTCTCCGGGGGTTGGGGATACATTAGGTACGTCAATTCCTGTTACACAACGAGTAACGCAGTACATATGTTCAGTTAAACTTTGCTACGCAGTTATTTGAGGGTAGTGGTGAAAGACGGGGGGCCCCGGGGGCGCCAATGAATGGGCGCAGTTACTACTGTTCTGCGTAATGCCTCCGCCTAAGCCGTGTGTTGATTATCTGCTATTTCTTGTCTAACGCATGGGTTAGTTGACGGGGCGTACTGCGTATTGGCTGCTGGTGCCATGGGGAGTGTGTGCTGCGGGCACGGGTGCGTAGCTGGTTGTACTGTTCAGTTAGGCGTAATTGGGTCACTTATAGCATGTGCGTGTAACCGGGCGAGGGGTTGTTGACGCTACGCAGTGCGGTTTGTTGTTGTTGGGGCACTGCGTGAGGGTCTGGGACCTGTTGCCGGGGTGGCTCGGTGTTGTGCACTAGTTGGCGGGCAGGCCATGTGGTAGAGCTAACTAGGTCACCCGTATATTCTGCAGTTGGAGATTCTCCGTGGCCACGTGGTGCGGTGATGTCAGCGGTACTGCGGGGGCCGGGGGGATACCGTCGTCGGGTGGTTTGATTGGTTCCTATGTGGGTCACGCTAGTTGTACCGGTGGCGAACCTGGTATTTCGCGAGTGAGGTAAGCGCTCTCTGGTTGGTTCGCCGGTTGGACTCTGCAGTTCTGCGAGGTAGCACGTGGATCCAGTCACTCTACCGGCTGCCGGCGGACGAGGTGGGTGTTTTTGTTCCTCAACACTCTCCCATCTCACGCATACTCTGTATTGTTGTTTGGTTGTCACTTGTACATAGAGTATAGCAAGGCCGGCCACGTCTGTGTTTGTCTGTGCGTTTAGGCGCACAGGCCGGACACAGCGTGTGCGGCGATCGTCGGTGGTGAGGGAGACGCGGCTGAGCTGCATTCGCAGTTCGTCGTGTTTCTATCATGGTCGACGATGAGTTAGCTTCGCCCGGCTCCCCTTTACGGGATGCCGAGGCAGACACTTCCCTCGATCGTCTCTTTGCAGAGGTTGAGGGTAGCGACAGCGGGGATTTATCGTGTGTTGGCACGATCAGACCTATAGGCGGTGGGACGGTTGCCTTAGCAATATCTCCATCGCTGTCTAGCCCGCTGCTGTCGCCCGTGTTGACGGTGTCCAGAGGTCCTCAGAGAGGCGCGGATGTCGGGTTGCTGGCCTGTCGCTGCGTTCTCCTGAGGTGCTGTTGACGCCGCAGCGCGTGTCCTCTAGGGTAGTGGCTGATCGGACGATGGTTAGTTCTGACGAGCTGGCACGCTTTCGAGCGTGGCAGGCCGATCAGGCGATGACAGTCGGGTCAGCGTGTTCATCCCGTATGGATCCATTCTCCCTTAGCCCAGCTGATGGGGGGGTGGCCCAGTCTCTCGGCGGTGGTTCATCTGGTTCACGCCAGGTGGTGCCACCAGCCGCGGTTGCTGGCCGACCTCTTGCGGATACGCCCGTGAGCTCTGGGGTAGTAGGGACTAGTGCCTCTGGGCAGTTGGTTCTGGCTCCTCATGACAGCGGGCGGATAGCAGGGGGAGGTTCTGGGGGTGCGATGGACGTAGACCCGGTGTTATGTACTTCGGTTGTGGGCGGTGAGCAGCCTAGGCCTCCTGCCCCTTCCACAAGTGTCGTAGCCGTATCAGAGGCGCAGGTGAGGACTGCGGTGCGGAAAGCAAAGACTTCCATACTGCGGGACACTGGTTCTCAGCCTGTTGTGAAGGTGAAAACACCGCCTAAAGTGTCGTATGGTTCGCAGGATTATCGCTATTGGAATAGCGATGGATCGCTGCGACACGTACCAATAGACCTTGACGTTGTTGTGACTCCAGCCTCGGGTGGGTCGGTTCGCGAAACCTCGTCGGAGTCGGTCGCCTCTGCTGCCGTGGTTGTTCCATCGGAACGACCTGCGGCATCAGGTGGAGTGACTGGTACTTCGACTGGGCGAGTAGCGTCCATGATCACCTGTTGGCGAGGCAACGGTGGGTTTGGGGTAGAACTCGGGTATGAGATCGCCGAGGACCCGCTTCCGTCGTCCGACTGGATCGTCCGGTCGCGTAGGGGTGGCCCCGTTAAGCTTGCGCGGTTCCTTTCTGGGAACGTGGCGGGCTTGACGGTGTCGTCCCTGTCGCGGCTGTGGCACGACCCGTTCGACGAGCCACGTAGTCTGAGGGACTATGCAACGTGGCAGAGGGGGTGTAGGCAGATTGTCCGGCCTTATGATGTAGATGGGGAATATGAAGTCTCCGACGATGAAGGCTGGGCAGAGCCCGAGAGTGAGCCTATCACTCCGCTGAGGTGGTATAGCCAGTGGGTGAACCTGTTGTTCCGCTCGCTATCTTTTCCAGCGGAGAGGGAGGGCTACACTAAACAGGAACTGGCGTGTCTCGGCTATGTTCGAAGGGTGTTCCGTCCGGGACAGGCTTGCCTGTTCTGTGAGGTGCACCGAGTCGGAAATAGGCGATTCCCTAAGCTGTTCCTGCGGTGGTCGCATTTGGCTCGTCACATTTGTGAGAAGCATCTGCACACCGCGCCTCGATGGAGATGTGTGCGTATATTCAACGCGGTGATGGGTTGTGAGGGGTGTCCTTCGTTCAAAACGACGGGACAATACTTCGCAACGAGGCGCCGCGGTGTGATGATCACGCACCTCATGGAGGGCCACGGTCGGATGATGCACGACCTGGTGGCGGGGCTCAGTGAGATTCAGTGGAATCCTGACTCCAAATCACGGCGCGCAGTGACCTTCTCGATGAAGCAGCGCCCTGACTTCTACCTGGGTAAGGAGACGCTTGCGCTGCCACGGCAGCACAGTTGGTCGCCTTGCACCTCTATGACAGAGGGTCGGCGGAGCTGCGTCGCGAACGGTTTATAACCAGTCGCGGGGCATCTTCGGCGAGGCGGGGAAGAGGTCGTGGGGCAGTGCCCGGGAATCGGGAGGTACTGCGGCTGGGCGCGGCAGGTGGCGCAGCAAACTCTGGGCGGCAACCAAGGGCCGGCCGGGGTAACGGGAGAGGGAAGCTCACCTCGTCCCTGGTGTCGCTCCATGGTAGGTCTGCTATCGCGTTGGAGCGGAATCAGTGGTCAGACAGGTCGGCCTCTCCACCTCCACCTCCACCGCCGCCGCCTCCATCGTCAGCTCAGGGCGTGAGGGATTGGCCTGAGTTGCCAGTCGCAGCCGGGGCTGGAGTGGAGGAGAGTGGGAAAGGGCGGCGTCGCAAGCGCCGGAAGTTGGCAGCGGTGCAGCCACCCGACACGCTGAGTGCGGTGGTGGCACGCGGTCCGGCTCCGGTGGCGACAACCCAGGTTGCATCGGTTTCTCAGCCGGTGTCGTTGGGTCAGGTTCCGCGGGTTGGGTGACGGGCGCTGCGGGATCCGCCTCTCAGCTGACGGCGTCAGGGAGTCGGGTGATAGAGCCGGTAGGGACTGCTGCGGTGGTTGCCTGTCCTGCTGCGAGTCCTGTGGTCGTGCGGCCGGTGGTGGCAATGCCCCCGGTAGCCGACCACGGTATTGTACTCGCGCTGGACGGTATAACTCAGCGTCTCTGCGAGGCGAATCGTTTAGACATGACATCGAAGATCACTGAGTTGGTCAACGGCCTGGTCAAAGCCTTCATTGAGGGCTTTGACGCGGTTGTGGCGCAGACTCAGGATACTCTGGTACGCCAGGCTGAGGGTAGGCGCGGTGCAGACTTTGACTGTGTGGTCGAGGACAAGAAGATTGTCGAACGCAAGTTAGAGGCATCGCGCGAGCAGAGGGTTCGGCAGGCTGAGGTCATAAACGATATAGACATGACCTTTCATGCCGCTTTCCGCCGGGACTTCAAAAGCTGGGATGGATCACTAAGATCCTTAGATTTAACCGGCTTCAGCATTGAGGATCGGCTGCACGGGCTGCCGGCTAGTTTGGTGTCTGCTGCTGCTACGGCGCATCGGACCCTGCTCAGTCGTGCGGCGAGTGCCCCCTTTGATGTAGACGGGGATGTTCAGATGACAAGTGGCGGGAAGGTGAGCGATGACTAGCTGCTCGCGCAGTTAGGCGTTGCTCCCTCCTGTTCGAGGGATTTTGGACGTCTCGTCGGAAAATTCAGATGACAGGTGACGGGGTGATGAGCGATAGTGGACTGGTAAAGCGGTTAGCTATAGCTCTCTCTCGTCCGAGGGATTCTGGATTGAACGTGACAATCAGATGACAGGTGGCAGTTAAGGCTAGCAGTGACTGACTGCTCGTGCAGGTAGGCAGTGCATGCCCTGTCCGAGGGATTTTGGGTGTCACGTGGGGGTAATTGAAAGACCAGCACCCCTGTGGCGGTTGTTAATTTTGTTTTTTTGTTAATATATATATATATACATTGATAATAAATAAAGAATTTTTGATAGTTCATCTCCCTGATGGGGGTGGATACCGCCTTGTATATATTTTTTACATTGATAGCCACGATGTAATTAGCATGTCATACTGCTTTAAATCTAAATATGATTCTTTTTCTTTGCAGTGCGATTCTTGATATGATATGTTGTGGTGAAGAGCTTAGTTTCTCCCGATTGGAGGACCTAGCTTCTTGTGTTCTGCGGGTTTTTTTTCTCTGCAGTAGGAGTCGGAAATAATTGTTCTTATATACATATTAAATTAATTATTTTCTTATATTCCTCAACTTTCACCCCGTTTTGACTTCCTTTTTCCACACTATTAGGAAACATTATCATCTAAATTTATCTCAGTGGAACGAGGTGGTCAATGGTGTGGGAGTTGGTGGGTTGACACTGTACATTTCACACTACAATATTTTCATATGCAGTGTCGCCCTGGCTCTTGTTTTAAACTGCATTCTTTAATTTAAAATTACTACTATAGTAAGCGCTTCTGGCAGAACATGAAAGACGGCGTGTGCATCGGCTCCTGTTTGATCAGTTGAGGATGCACATGGGTGTGATTTGATTTGTAGGAGGCCGGGTTCTTGATGGCGCCCAGTGCTTCTTATGGAATGTATTGCATACCGAACGTTATATCTGCGGAGACTTTCTCAATTGCTATAAGTAACACCGCCCTTCTACTTTCATGCACTCTGCACCGGAGCGGGTCACCGAGCGTGGCGGGTCCTGGGTGTGACTGCTTGATGTGTCCGCGGTGTAATACCGTCTGTGATCTACTGGCCAGGCGACGCGGGCACAAGAAGGACGGACTGAGGAAGCTCGAAGAGGAGCCACTCCGCGCAGAAGGAAGAGCGCCCCGCTAACGGTTCTCCTGAGATGGGGGGCGGTGGGGGGCGGACTGAGCAGTTCCCTGCTTCCTTCTGTCGAGGGGGTTCCACTTGTGGGGTATGAACTCTCTCCCAGCAAAAAACATTCTATACACCAACTACATAGAGGCTGGGAGAGGTCGTTTTTGTGCGACTCATTTAAAGACTCTTTCTTCACCTAGATTGATGACATGTTTGCCTTGCAGCTAGCTAGATACATTTCGCTATTCGCTGCAGGCAGGTCTAGGAATTGCGCATAAGGATACATAGCTTTGTAAGGCTTCTCTCCCTTTCAAGTTAGTTCTCATGTTGACTTCTATCATTTCTAGATTCTCATCGGTTTGCAGTTTTTGCAACCGGTGAGACTCTAGGGGGGGCAGTGTAGTAGTCTGAACATGAGCTCTACTACAACGCGGTAGCAGCGGAGACTATGCCGTGCACCAGCGCAGTACCTACTCACTGCGCCAGGTGGCGGCACGGGTAGCCACCGGTCAGACCCCAACTGGGCTGACCTCTACTGCGTGTGGCTGACCCACCCCCCCACACACACCTATAGAGTCGATGTGGGATCTGGCGAGTCAGGGGGCGGCTCAGACAACTACTGACGCCGCGAAGAGCAGAGGGTTCAATAAACCAAGGGTGAAGCGTACACTGAATTGAATCTTGGTGTTCTTCCGTGTGTGACTGTGAGTCGGAGGGCCGTGGGCCACTACACTAGTATGTACATCACATGCCTCGATGAGATTCCAACCATGGATGAGATGGTTAGAGCAATCGCCAGCCTGAAAGATGGCAAAGCACCTGGGGGTGATGGAATTCCTGCCGAGGTATGGAAGCATGGAGGAGACAATCTGCTCAACAGACTGCACCAACTAATCACCAATGCCTGGGAGGAGGGTTCTGTACCCCAAGCATGGAAGGATGCCTGCATTGTAACCATCTACAAGAAGGTGATCGAAACAGCTGTGGGAACTATAGAGGGATGAATTCTCTTCTTTCCATAGCAGGTAAGGATCTTCGCCAGGATCCTACTCAACGGACTATCTATTACCCTTAGCATGGTGTAGTTCGGTAGTCACAATGTGGCTTCAGAGCTAACCGGAGCACTGTGGATATGATATTTTGTCTCCGACAGCTACAAGAAAAAGTGCATTGAGCAGGGCCGACCACTGTACATGGATTTGTCGATTTTTCACTAAGGCATTATTGATACAGTCGGGAGGACCGGGGGGCTATGGCAGTTACTGAGGAAGTACGGATGCCCAGAGGAGTTCTCGCATCTCCAGAGAAGTTCGCAACTATGATCGAGTCTCTACATACAGGAATGATGGCGAACGTTAGTGCTGGAGGGGAAGTCTCGGAATCGTTCGGGGTTACCAATGGGGTCAAGCAAGGTTGTGTACTGGCCCCCACGCTCTTCTCCATCTTCCTATCAGCAATGCTAGACGAGGCTTTCCGAGACATGGGGGATGGCATCTATATACAGTCCAGACAGAGCGCTGACCTATTCAATGTCGCACACTTCAGAGCGAAGACCAAGACTACTCAGATACTGGTGAGAGAGCTACAATTCGCAGATGACAGTGCACTGGTTGCCCACTCTGCTGGAGAGACCCAGAAAATAGTGGACGCTTTCTCCGATGCATCAAAGAAGTTTGGCCTGAAAATTAACATCAAGAAGACGGAGGTCCTGTACCAACCCAACTCTACAAGAACCCGAGAGGAGGAGATCATGGTTGACGGTAACAAGCTGAACTCTGTTCCAGAATTCACCTCTCTCGGAAGCACTATATCAAGTGATGGACGCATTGATGCTGAGATACAGAGGAGGATGGCCAAGGCTAGCGCATCTTTCGGCCGACTACGCCAGAGACTCTGGAACAACCACCATGTGTCCATTCGGGTCAAAGGTAAGATCTACCGCGCAATCATGCTATCTGTGAAAGTACAACGTATGAACACTTTGACTTCTGGTTACTGAATGGTTTATTCACGGCGAAGGGCACGCTTGACCCTCCGGCTAAACTTTCCATGACGTCATCTCATTTGCATATCTCTTTGTCCCCAACTCTGCATATCGTTAACATATATTACCCACAGGTCTAGACGTCTATTACGCATATATCACATCCCCCCCTCAAAGTATTTCTGAAACATGAAATGTTACAAAATAACAACGAAGAAACATACAATATACAATATCAAATATATGCGCACTTAACTTGCAAATGTCTGAGTGCACAACGCACTTAAGTCCTCAACACTCCGGCCGTAATGCCTGACATCTCATATTGTCCATATGTATCAACAGTAAACACCAAAAGCTGAAATAAACTTAACTGTACATGCACATGTTAACCGTGCAACCGTCGGAAGCACACTGACCTACTACAGATCTAACCTGCTCGCCGGCCTTATCAGCCGACCTGACCTACTTAGATTACCCGTACTGTTTACATTCGGCGCTGACGCTGACCCAGATTGCATCTGCACGACTAACTCGGGCCACCCCTCCACAGGCGCTCCAATCATTTGCACTCGGTTACGATACAACATGTTGCCCGACTCATTTAAAATCTGATATTCTCTCCCGGACACCCCAGTCCGTCCCAAAATAACCCCTTTTTTCCATTCCCCAGCCTTTTTTAAAACACAAAATGCTAAATCAATGTTTTTAGCCGGGGTAGAGGAGAATGAGATCATTAAAGTGGTCAATATTTGTAAGACCAAAAAGTCAACAGGATATGAGAACATAGATATGAGCATCATTAAACAAATAATATATTACATTGTCAAACCATTTATCTATATATGTAACAGCTCCTTTAAGAATGGAGCTTTTCCAAAGAAAATGAAAGTCGGTAAAATAATTCCTATATTTAAAAAAGAAGATAACAGTGTTTTCACTGATACTCAGCGAAGGAGGAAGACAAGGCAGGAGTGGAAATAAGAGCACTTTATTCACGTGCGAGAAGGTCATACAGAGTGCAAATGAAGAAAGTACAATAAGCAAATGAGTCAGTAAGATAGATGTAATAATCAACTAAGCTATACAGCAATGCAATGAGGTAAAAAGTCAGTGTTCATGGGTAACATTAGGGGGGATGGGAGGCCCCGAAGAGCCCTCCACCAAAATGGAGGAGAGGGTGCGAGGGCCGGCAGAAGGGGCGAGGCGGGGGAGGTAGGTGTGTACCGCCCCCAAGTGCCCTGGGCCATGATTTCTGCCAGAGGTACTCCCGCCCACTGACAGGCCTGGGCGGTGCCTCGCCGGAGGCTATGGAGGGTGAAGGTCTTGGAGGCGAGCAGGGAGAGGGCCCGGAGGCCGCCACAGAGGGTGCCCCGGAGGGCACCCCGGAGGACGCCCGTGAGGGTCCAAGGGTCCAAGGGTGGCCCGAGGGCATGATGAATGCCGGGTCGGCTGGGCCCGCGGGGACAAGGGCGACCGAGGCGTTTCAGGCTGCGACAGTGCAGAGCCGAGGGCGCGGAGCATCCAGGCGAGGTAGCAGGCGATGGCGGACAGGTGATCCAGGTGTGCTACCAGTGTGTGTGCTACCACTCTGTGTGCTACCACTGTGGGAACTACCACTGGGTATGCTACCACTGTGTGTGCTACCACTATGTGTGATATCACCATGTGTGCTACCACTGTGTGTGCTACCACTGTGTGTGCTACCACTGTGTGTGCTACCACTGTGTGTGCTACCACTGTGTGTGCTACCACTGTGTGTGCTACCACTGTATGTGCTACCACTGTGCGTGCTACCACTGTGTGTGCTACCACTGTGTCTGCTACTGCTGTGTATGCTACCACTGTGTGTGCTACCACTGTGTGTGCTACCACTGTGTGTGCTACCACTGTGCGTGCTACTACTGGGAGTGCTACCAGGGTGTGTGCTACAACTGTGTGTGATATCACCGTGTGTGCTACCACTGTGTGTGTGCTACCACTGTGTGTGTTACCACTGTGTGTGCTACCACTGTGTGTGCTACCATTGTGTGTGCTAGCACCGTGTGTGCTACCACTGTATGTGCTACCACTCTGTGTGATACCACTGTGTGTGCTACCACTGTGAGTGCTACCGCTGTGTGTGCTACCACTGTGAGTGCTACCACTGTGAGTGCTACCGCTGTGTGTGCTACCACTGTGAGTGCTACCACTGTGTGTGCTACCACTGTGTGTGCTACCACTGTGTGTGCTACCACTGTGTGTGCTACCACTGTGTGTGCTACCACTGTGTGTGCTACCACTGTGTGTGCTACCACTGTGTGTGCTACCACTGTGTGTGCTACCACTGTGTGTGCTACCACTGTGTGTGCTACCACTGTGTGTGCTAGCACCATGTGTGATACCACTGTGTGTGCTACCACCATGTGTGCTACCACCATGTGTGCTACCACTGGGTGTGCTAGCATGTGTGTGATACCACTGTGTGTGCTGCCACGCATGGAGGATGGCGAGGGTGAGGCCGTTGGAGGCGCGTCGGTAAAGCGTGAACAGCTGAGGGAGGATGGAGGGTGCGGGCGGGCAAAAATTGTGTAGTCCCACAACCCGGAGGGCGCGTAGGCCCGGGAAAGGTGATGAGGCAGGGGGGGGGGGGGAGGTGGAGGTCAGGGGGGGAGGAGGAGAGGAGGGGGCGGGAAGGTGGGGAAGGGGTTGTGATATATGTGTAATAGACGTATGGACCTGTGGTTAATACATGTTAATGAGATGCAGGTTTGGGGACAAAGAGATATGCAAATGAGATGACGTCATGGAAAGTTTTGCCTGGCGGTTCAAGCGTGCGCCTAGGCCGTGAATAAACCATTCAGTATCCAGAAGTCAAAGTGTTCAGACGTTGTACTTTCACATGGTGTCAGATGAGGAAGAATGCCGCCCGCTAATACTTTGCCGGGTTTGCGGCCGCCTGGTCAGCTTGTCCTCAGCAACAATGCACGATCAAACTGGAAAACATGGATCAGAGCATATGATATATACGCCACTGCGGCAGGTGTCATATTGAAGACGGTACGAGTGCAATGCTGCATCTTTCTTCACATTGCTGGAGAGGAGGCGCAAAAGGTATTTGCCAATTTGACTTTTGCTCTCGCTGATCAAGACAAGATCATACCGTTAACTGAAGCATTTCGAGTTTACTGTATCAGGAAGTGAAGTATCATTATCACACGTTATAAATTTAATTCACATAATCACGCGTCAGAGAACATGGCTAGGTACATCACGGCGTTAAGGGACAAAGTGAAAGATTGTGAATATGGTACGGTGGAGGAGTCGCTGTTGCGCGATCGAATTGTCGCTGGCGTGAAGAATGTGAATTTACGTAACAAATTGCTTCAAACTACTGAGTTAACGTTGGAGAAAGGCATAAGTATGTGTGAAATGAGTGAGTTCAGTTCAGATCTGTTGGAGGACACCAAATCAGACATTGAAAGTAAAGACATTGCTTTCATTCGGAATTATGCTAATGTGCGTACCGGTGCACCGGTGGTTCGGTCAGCGGTGACGCCATCTTGGAAATCGCCATCTTGGAATGCCGGTGGCGCCGGTTCAGGACATTTCAAGATCCGCTGCCAGAACTGTGGATATGAACACCGCCGGGGAGTCTGCCCAGCGAAAGGAAAGGCTTGCATTGCCTGTAGGAAGATCGGGCACTTCGGGAAGGTCTGTAGGAGCAGGCTGGGGAGAGTCAACTAACTTAACGTCGAAGCGCCCGACCCTCACAATGCTGAGCAAGACCCTGATCCGGCGGAAGTCAATGTACTGGCAACGGATCTGTTTGTGGGGGCCATTGACCGCGGTGCTGGTCGGGATGCCGAGCTGTGGCATGCAATCGTTCGGGTGAACGGTTGTCCTGTCAAGTTTAAACTTGACACAGGTTCGGAGGCAAACATGCTGCCGAGGTTCGTGTTCGACCGAGTCACTCCGGGGCGACTGACGAACACTAGATGTTCATTGGTGACGTTTTCCGGTCACCGGATCACGCCGGATGGAGAGGCAATGCTGGACGTCAACGACCGTGTGCTGAGGTTCCAGGTGGTGCCGGATTGCCAACCTATCTTGGGCAAGCAGGCTTGTGTGACGTTGAACCTGCTAGCATGGGTGGATGAGGTGGACAGCTCTGTACCGACGAACATATCCAAGCCAACGAACATTGCCAAACCGACGAACATTTCCACACCGACAAACAATTCCAGCGCTGGGGCGGAGAAGCTGGTAAGCGAATACAAAGATGTGTTTCAGGGTTTGGGGTTGATCAAAGCAAAGGCTGTCATTCATGTCGATAAGTCTGTTCAACCTGTCATTGATCCGCCTAGACGGATTCCATTTGCAATTCAAAGTAAAGTACGTAGTGAGCTTGATCGTATGGTTGAGTTAGGTGTCATAGTGGAACAGGATGAGCCTACCGAGTGGGTTAATTCTATTACGATCATAAAAAAAAAAAAAAAGATTAGAATTTGTCTGGATCCGACTAAGTTGAACAAAGCGATAAAGAGAGGACCTTTTCCTACCAAAACCATTGATGAGATTATTGCCAAAACAGCCGATGCAAAGTATTTTTACTTGGCAGATAGAACTAGATGACGAAAGTTCACGTTTGTGCACATTTAATACTCCGTGGGGCCGGTACAGATATACCCGCATGCCTTTTGGCATCAAAACAGCCGGTGACATTTTTATTCAGGAAATGCACCGTGTCATGGGCGATATACCCGGTATCGGGATAGTCACAGACAACATTTTGGTATATGGGTCAACGGTTGAAGAGCACAATGAGTGGCTCCGAGCTGTGTTGGACCGAGCTAGGTCGGTTAATCTAAAGTTAAATGACACTAAATCATTGCTGTGTAAGAGCTAGCAGTTTGACGGCGAGTAGATGGTGGTTGGTGGGGGGGGGGTGTAGCATGGGCGAAGGATCTTTACCTCTAGGGCAATATGGTGTGTTCGTGACGCAGCCATAGGCTACTAGCAAGTAGTGGGTGAAGCAGATAAGCGAGAGGCAGAGAGTCTCGAAATCAGATAGTGGCAAACTGATCTAGAGCTACACTGGTGAACTAGTACGCAACATGATCCACGCATAGATGGTTCCTGGGCATGGTTGGATATGTGCACAAGTTCATACCTAACATGTCCGAGATAGCCAAACCACTACGCACGCTCCTAGCTAAGGACGTGGCGTGGCACTGGCAAGCCGAACAACAGGGCGCGTTTGATAAGTTAAAGGAGAAGTTAAGAAATGCTCCTGTGTTGTCATACTACAATGTTAAGAAACCTATTATGATTCAAGTGTATGCTTGTCAGTCAGGGTTTGGAGCCGTATTAATGCAGGATAGCAAACCGATCGCACTCGCATCTCGTGCACTTAACGCAGAACAGTGTGGATACGCCACGATTGACAAAGAAAGAGCTCGCCATATTTTTCGGATGCCAGAGCTTTCATGAGTATATATTTGACAAAGAAGTTCAAATTCAGACGGACCACAAGCCGTTGGTGGCGATAATGCAGAAACCAATACATAAACTGTCAGCTAAAATGCAGAGAATGCGAATGAGGTTGCAGAATTACAATATTCAGTTATGTCATGTGATGGGCTCTTTGATGTTTTTTGCAGACACGTTGTCCAGGGCGCATAGCGCCAAAGTAGGTCATGATAGCCTGTTTGATGACACGTTCTGCATTGCTGCAGTGGACATGCAGTCGTCAAGTTTGTTGAGTAAGATTGTAACTGAGTATGAACAAGATGTATCGATGTCTATGTTGATCTCACATATTGAAGATGGGTGGGACACTACACGCATACAGACACCACCGTGTCTGAGATAGTACATACCGTACAAACACGAGTTAACAGTTGAAAATAATCTTCTAATGAACGGCAATCGGGTGTTGGTTCCTCCAGCTCTTCGTGGTGAAATGATAGAGGCGTTGCATGAGACGCATTTGGGGGTGACTAAGTCCAAGCAGTTAGCGCGGGACTGTATGTTTTGGCCAAATATTAACAAGCAAATTGAGGATAAGGTCAGTCGTTGTGACACTTGCCAAAACAAACGAAAGAATTTGCATAATGAGCCATTGATAAGTCACCCGATCGCCTGTCAACCGTATGATAAAGTTGGTGCCGATTTATTTGTGTTAAATCATAAGAATTACCTGATAATTTTAGATTATTACACCAAGTTTCCAGAGGTAACGTTGTTGGGCGATACGTCATCGGTCACTGTTATTGAAGCATTGAAAGATAATTTTGCAAGACACGGTATTCCTAGTCAGGTAGTGTTGAGGTTATTTATTGAATGTGTCTCCATTGATATTTTGTAACATTTCATGTTTCAGAAATACTTTGAGGGGGGGATGTGATATATACGTAATAGAGATATGGACCTGTGGTTAATACATATTAATGAGATGCAGGTTTGGGGACAAAGAGATATGCAAATGAGATGACATCATGGAAAGTTTAGCCGGCGGGTCAAGCGTGCCCTAGGCTATGAATAAACCATTCAGTAACCAGAAGTCAAAGTGTTCAGACGTTGTACTTTCACAGGGGTGACCCTCTGGAGATGGTGGGGGGCGGGGGGGCATGGGGGTACATGATCGTCGCCGTGTGCAGGATAGTGTAGATCCGTCAGCTATTGCAGGCAGGCCGAGACAGTGCAGAGTGGCCAGGGATAGCGCAGATGGGCCAACCACAGTGCAAACCGGCCAATGGCGATGAAGAGAGGCCAGGGGAGGCAGAAACCGCATGCAAAGGCATGCAGAGGAGTGGTGAGAGGCGAGTCATGCAGGGTAGTGTAGATCGGCCAAGGATAGTGTCGATGGGCCAGCAGCAGTGTAGGCTGGCTGCGACAGTGGAGATGGGCCAGGGAGTGTAGAGTGGCCAACTCCTGCTGCCACCGGTCATTGTCACTGGCAGGTCCAGCGACCAATCGATATCAGCAGGTGGGCTGGTGTCACGCTGTCAGTTACTGTTAGGTCCAGCGACCAGAGTGACATCAGCAGGTGAAGGTGTCACACTGTCACTGTCACTGGTAGGTCCAGTGACCAGCGACCACAAGGATATCAGCAGGCGAGCTGGTGTCAAATCAGTGTTAATGGCAGGTCCAGGGACCAGCGATATCAGCAAGTGAGCTGGTGTCATACTGTCAGTCACTGGTGGGTCCAGCGACCAGAATGAGGCCAGCAGGGGACCGGGTCACTGTGTCAGGTCAGCGGTCGCCCCAGTGAGCAGAATTATGTCAGAAGCTGTGCCGGTGTCACTGTCACTGTCACTGTCACTGTTAGGTCCAGGGATCACAAGGATATCAGCAGGTGAGTCGGTGTCACCGGTCACTGACACTGGCAGGTCCAGCGACCACAACGACGTCAGCAGGTGAGCTGGTGTCAGACTGTCAGTGACTGTTAGGTCCAGCGACCACAGTGATGTCAGCAGGTGAACTGGTGTGGCAGTAAATCGCAAACCCCTGGAAATTGCACACCCCGGGGTTTGCGATTTACTAGGAAATCACAACCCCCCCTGGAAATTACAAACCCCCCCCCCATGCTTTGTAGCATTTATCACCACAAGCAGGGCAGCTATACGCCTATGTTTGATTTTGAACTTCTAATAAAATGGATTCAAGGAGGATCAAGATGGATTAATTGTCATGCTGTCACAGCAAAGGCCTTTTTCACTGCTATTGATCACTCACAAGAAGGATAAGGGACCAGATCAATTTTTGTCAAAGATACTAAACCACAACATTAAGAAAAGCCAGCACAACTTATTTAAACACTTTGAACTAACAAATATCCAATTCCCTACAAAACTATCAGGCACTTTGCACATACATAGGCTGCACATACATAGGCTGCCACATTTATTTTCATATAAGGGGATCCCTCACGAGATGGATTAATTGATTATTTTTAATTTCATGCCTCTCACAGCAAGGGCCATATTCACTGCCATAAGAAGGCTAGGGGACCAGATCAATTTGTTGTCAAAGATACTAGACTACATCAATAAGAACAACCAGAAAAACTATCTGTATCATTAACATGGGGGGTTTGTGATCTCCAGGGGGGATATGTGATTTCCTAGGAAATCGCAAACCCCCCATGCCCATATATGGCATGGGGGTTTGTGATTTCCTAGGAAATCACAAGTGGGGGTTTGCGATTTACAGGGTTTGCGATTTCCTGCTACACCTGTGTCACAGTGTCACTGTCACTGGTAGGCCCATGGAGAACTATGTCAGAAGGTGTGCGGGTGTGAGTGTCACTGTTAGGTCCAGCGATAGTGTAGGCAGGCCAAGGACAGTGTAGATCGGCCAACAATAGTGTAGATGGGCCAACAAGAGTGTAGATTGGCCAGTGGTGCGAAGACAGTCCAGGGGAGGCAGAAACCGCGTGTAGAGTCGTGCAGAGGCGAGGTGAGAGGCAAGTCATGCAGGATAGTGCAGATCGGCTAAAGATAGTGTAGATGGGCCAACAACGGTGTAGATCGGCCAGGATGTAGAGGCGAGGTGAAAGGCGAGTCATGCAGGATAGTGTAGTGTAGATGGGCCAACGAGGGAGCGCTACTGGAGGCGGCTGGAGGCGGAATGGCTGGAGGCAGGGGCAGGGCCCGGTTATAAGGGCTGAGGAGAGGGGGCGTATTGCATAACCCAACCGTCAGTGGTGGGGTAGGCAGGAGGAGAGGGGGGGGGGGGGCACTCCTCCATCGCCGTGAATCAAATGCAATGCAAGCATTACGACCAATTATAGACCGATATCACTTTTGCCACAGTTTTCAAAAATATGAGAAAAGCTGTTCAATAGTAGAGTGGAAGCATTTACTGATAAACATGATACCTTGTGTAGCAGTGAATATGGTTTCAGATCTAAAATGTGTACATCATTGGCATTATTAGAACTGACAGAAGAAATTATCTCAGCTCTGGACAACAACAAATGTACTATTGGTGTATTTATTGACCTTAAAAAAGCATTTGACACAATTGACCATAATTTGTTTCAAAAAAATTAAATCACTACGGTATCAGCGGCATTGCCAATAACTGGCTTACTAGTTATCTACAAAATAGACAACAATAGTCCCTCAGGGCTCAATTCTGGGACCTAAGTTATTCAGTTTATATATAAATGATATTTGTAATGTGTCATCGCTTCTTAAATTCATTCTATTTGCTGATGACACTACTATCTTTAGGTCAGGAAATGACCCAGATCAACTTGGCAACGATATAAGCAAAGAACTTATTAAATTGAACCTATGGTTTGCAACAAACAAGTTATCACTTAATGTAGCAAAAACTAATTTCATGCTGTTTAATAATTATAAAAAACAATTTAATGTTACTGTACATATAAATGATACTGATATCGAAATGGTTTATGTCAGTAAAATGCATGCTTAATATTGTATTATTCATTATTTCTGCCTTACGTATTGTATTGTTGTGAAGTATGGGGAAATGCATATAAAACAAATATGGAGTGTATTTATTTGCTACAGAAGAAAGCAGTGAAAATTGTTTGCAACGTTGGCTATCGAGAGCACACTAATAAGTAGATTCACCCCGTACTTCCAGTACACGGGTGAACAACGACGTAGTCTAAATGCGGGCGAAAATAGCGTTAGTATGGAACAAGCAGTAGAATGCCTGGCACCAGTGTCAAATGGTTACTTATATCAGCACAGAGTTGGTGAAATGGGCGAGAATGCAAAAAGACAAGATGGCGGCCAGAAAACGCAGTCGATTTCACTTTTAAATTGCATTAAAGTATATGTTTTATTATATTTTCCAACTCAAAAGTAGCGGGTAAACATGAAGACATATACAAAGAATAAATGTTGCTTCTTAGATTGTGAAATTAGCCTCTCATAACGACTCAATTCATTAGCCCGATTTTTCGACCGTTTTTATATAAGGCTCTGTACTGCCACTGGAAGTACGGGGTGAATCTTTTATCTAACTAATAAGCTGTTCTTTGATCTTCATGTATTAAAATTAATAGACTTGATTAAGATCAAATCTGTTATGATATTTTACAATGCAAACAAAGGGCTACTGCCAAAAAATCTATAGGCTTTATTCAAAATAAGTTCAGATAGTAGCCATGACAGAAGGCAGAGTAACAACCTAAGACAAGTATTTGCAAGAACAACTTTAAAGTCTCAATGTATATCTATATGTGGTATAAAAATATGGAATTCACTTGACGATAATACAAATGTTCAAAAAACATTTATATGTTTCAACGAATGTATAAAAAGAAAATATTTAAGCTTTATCAGAGGGAAAACCTAGTACATACATATTGAGATGTAATTTACAGTATTGAGGGTAATGTTGATATGCTTTTAACTTTTATTTGTCTATTTATTATTTCTATGGTATAAGCAATGTATCTGTGTTATTTTTAAATGGGGAAAGCACCTCATAAGTATTGTACTTCTGCTTTCTCCTTTTTGATGTGAACAAATTACTGATATAATTATCAACTTGTGTGTACATTGATCATGTGGAAATAAATATATTATTATTATTATTATTATTATTATTATTATTAGTATTGTTATACAGTGCGCCTGAAACTGCTCTTGTGGCGCCATCCAGTAGTATGCGGGGGAACCAGGCTAGATAGCACGAGCGAGGCTGGGCCGCGTTCAAGGTACGCCTCGGAGGTGCCTCGGAGAAATTCCTGACGTCACGCGCTGTTGGTCGCGCCCTGAACATGGTGTGAACCACTGTGATCCAGAGACAGAGAGCAAGTGAGCAGCTTAGCCAGCTTGCTTAGTCTAGATACTACATTTGAAAATGCGGCCCCACTTTAGAGACAGGTAAATGGATTTGGTTTGTGAAAAGAATATTCCTATTATCGCTCATTCTCATTTTATCTCGGGTGGGTGTTTTTGTTTTGTTTTTCTGGGAGATGGGGGAGGGGGTAAATAATCACACACACACGCCTATATATATGTATATGAATTGGCGGGGCTGCTTTTTATTACGCCTTTTTATTATGGCAGTGGCCACGCGTACGTGACCGTATTCTTAGCCTGCTGGGCCCGTATTCATGGGCTGGTGCCAGGCTTAGCCGGTGCTACACGCTAGCTCTGGGGTAGCTATCCGCGGGTTGGAGAAATAGGTCAAATCGTATTCACCAATGTCCAAGCCGCCACGGATAGCTAACCTTGAGTTTATTTATAGATTTGGGAATTCCCTCCAGTCGACCATGTCTAGACCAAAGACCCTATAATACTAAGACGGCTCACTCAGCCTGTTCCTGTACTGTGACTCTGTGTAATAAAAATGATCAAACCCACCACTTGGTGCGCTGGCTGTTCTCTTGGTTAAACAGGTGCTATATTATATGTATAAATGTATATATGAATGTGAAAGATGTGTGATGATCACGATGCTGATGATGATGTGTATTTCTTCATAGCAATTTCATATTGATGTGTAATCATACTTACCTATCTCATGTATAATATAATTGTATGTGTTTACATGTGAAACACCCGCCAGCAGCCGGGCTGATCAAACCGACCACAAGGTGGCACTGCGAAATTTACATTACCATGGGAGAGATAGGTAGTGAGCCGTCTTAGTATTATAGGGTCTTTGTCTAGACGTACGGCAGTGAGTGTGCGTGCATGCGCCCTAGGCAGCGGAATATATATATATATATATAATTATTTGTCAATTGCTCAAACTCATCACTAAATCATAACTATTGATCATACAAATTCAAAGGCCATGTCCGATACAGTTATAGAGGGAGTGGTATACCTGTTACTAGATCAACAGCTAAATTTATATATATGGTTACTATGAACATGTACAATTAATAAACACATACATATAAACCACAATGCAGCTAGGGTAATCACAGGCATGTGTAACACCTATTACAAATCCAAGTTGTGAACTGAAGTAAAAATATAAATATGTACTGCACTGCTTTTCCTCAAGGGATTTCTTGAGGAATGGCACAGGCTGGGTCCTTTTCTTGGGGTGCTTCTTGGGAAGGCCAATCACTGTGACCTCTGCACCTTTTGGATGCCCACACTTGTGTATTGGTGGAGGCATCTTGATGTCACTAAGTCGCAAGGTTAGTTGTTCCTGCTGACCTGGCACAGTACATAAGATGGTTGCAGCAACAGGCTGCACATCGGTGGTGGTGGTGGGAGAAGTCACCGCGACAGGCTGCACATCAGTGATGGCTGAAGACACAGGCTGCACATTGGTGGGAGACATCATTTTCAGACATTTAATGCCAGATCATTATGTTGAATGACATCAAATATACTTTTAATTGGGTGGAGATAGCCCTTATCTGTGAAATTAGTTGTGGATATCATAACAGCTCCAATATTTGACAGATCATTATGTGGAACGACATCAAATATACTTTTAAATTGGTCAGTCATCTTTTTAAAATTCTGTTTCTAATGACTTGTACTTAATCTATAGGAATGTTCAGTAATCTAGCAATGGCTTGATACATAATAATCTTTTTGTATTTAGGGGCCGGTCAAGCATGACCATACTTAGTCATTCTTTTAAAAATTAACTGACCACATTCATTTGCAGACATTAAATCAATAAATGCCAGATCATTATGTTTGAATGACATCTAATATACTTCTAATTGGGTGGAATTAGCCCTTATTTGTGAAATTAGTTGTCAATATCATTACAACTCCAATATTTGAAAGATCATTACGTGGAACGACATCAAATATACTTTTAAATATGTGGAGATAGCCCTTATTTCTGGAACCAGGCGAGACCAAATTAGTCTTAATTAAACATTACAACTCCACTCCAATATGAAAAGACCCATAACACAATTGATTGAACGCAAGGCAGGAATGAAGTAAAATGTCAGAATAGGTTTATTAACAGTAATAACACATTCTCGGTTTATTGACAGTAATAACACATTTTCAGAGTTGATGACTTTCCAGTTGTCTTGCCTCAACTGACGCCCGGTATGTAACCATCCACTGCTTGAAGGGATTGATCTAGAAACTGGAATAATATTAGGAAAGAAAGAAGTCATAATATAGTATTTAACATGTGTTTGAACTATTTAACAAAGCACGTTCCTCCCCTTTTATTGGAGGAGCAGTGACCATGGAAAGAAAAACAACCATTTGGTAACAGGGCCCTAGCAGTATGTTCTGTGTGTTCTCTCTTTTTTATACCTTAAGCAGTATTCGTGCAAATGCTATGCATTTTGAAATGCATAGTACACCAAAATTGGTTCTGGCTTTACCTATTTTAATTAGGCCATTGCTTTTTTTAAGTATTTAAGATATACATTGCCAGTTGTGATTAAAACCGTTTGATGAAAAATCATTTTAGCTAGGATTGCTTCATTTGGAAGATAAGTTATTTAATAGCAATAGCCTTATCTAAGCTTCACAATAAAGCTACCATTGTGATTAATGTTGCTTCCAATATTTATACCGTTATGTTTTATATGTACAACTATTCATAGCCCTTGTAACACTTCCAATATTATTTACAACTTTATATTGCTCCTGTGTATGGATATTGTTAACAACCACATGGTCCCTACTTACCATGGAAAGACATATGCGCATGGGGTAGAAGGACGCATGCACATGGGGTAGATATATTAGGTACTCAAAAAAAAAGAAGTTACATTAGAATTTGTACTAGAAATAATAAGTTAAAGGAATAATGATGTGATTAAAATGTAATTAAATTCACGAAAAGAAAAATTCAGTTTGGAGTACCTAGATATATATCAAAATGTGGCTCCAAAAACACAAACATTTCTGGTCAAACTACACTGACTACTAACTTCTAAGGGGCTATACACATTATTTCTTTTTATGTCTACTTTTTAACCCTCATGTCATACATGGCCCCTACTTACCATGGAAAGACACATGAGCATGGGGTAGATATATACCAAAATGTTGCAAACGTGGCACCAAAAACACTGGTCAAACTATACTGACTACTAATTTCCCCAACGTAAAAATTACAAGAAAGCAAAAAGACACATGCGCATGGGGTAGGTATACACCAAAATTTGCAAATATGACACCGGTGGCACCAAAAACACTAACTTATTTGTTATGTACATGGTAAATAAGCCATCACGAAAAAATAGATATACAACATACAGTTATCACAGGCATGTCTAGGACCCAGCGCAAATCCAAGTTGTTTTCTTGGGAGCGGAACTAATGCCCACACATCTACCATGACACCAATCAAGGCACCCATCACACCCGGGGGCGTAATCGATTAATCGACTCTGGTCACCCGAGCCACTTTTTGGTGCATTCGCACATCCTACAGACTCGGGTCGAATAATCGAATACGCTTCTCCGCGCTCGGGTGGACACTTTATTATAATTTTTTTAATAATCGATAAAACTACAGCAAAATAGAATTTAAAGTATTTTATGATGGCCTAGTTTATCTATATTTCCATTTCATTAATCTAAGTTATTCTTTAAAAAAAACATGTATGACTGGTACTGGTGGCTGTTATACTGCAGGACGGTACCAGCGCAAATGTGACGTCATCGCTCATAGCCAACCCCAGCTAGGAGGTGGGTTACTTGGGTCGGATCGTTTTGCACATGGCACATGTATTTGTCGACTCTACTCGCAGTGTTCGATTTGAAATTCTGACGACTCGGGTGACCCGAGTCGCTCGGGTCGTGTTAATCGATTACGGCCCTAGTGACAACAACGCACTATCATAGCCGTGTTCACACGGGCAATGTAAATCGATTCGTAGAAAGCGACTTGCCTAGTTCGCCTCACATTTCGCGTGTGAACGCACGTCTGAGGCGGATTAGGGCTGATTCGACTCACGTGATGCGGATCGAGAAAACCACAAGCTAAGCGATGCTTTCTACGAATCGATTCGTGTGATGCGGATAATTTTTGCCCGTGTGGACGTAACCGAATTGTGTGAAGCGACTTATGACGTCACATGCATGCGCGCTCGATCGATTTATTTGTTGTCTTCCGGTAACTTGCCACAACGTGAGTTGAGCTCAAACAAGCAACACCCACCCAACAGATCGCACAAGCTCCACAACAATGTCCTGCTCCGCCGCCGCCGCCCATCCTCCCAACCGCAAGGACAATTGGGAGCATCAGGAGATTCTCTCCCTCATCAGCCTGTGGGCAGAGGACAACACCCAGCGCGATTTGGAGCAGTCGGGCCGAAATATCACCATCTATCGGCGGATTGCCACCCGACTGGCACGCATCTCCGGCGACCACCGTGGTGAAAGAAACGCGACGGCATGCCAAACAAAAATAAAAAGCCTGACCCAAGCCTACAAGAAGGATAAAGACCACAATAAGTAAGTAGCTTTGGTTACGAAAACTAACTTCCCATGCTGTCCACTACTTTGTGGTTGCTTAAATAAATTGTCACCGCCAAATCCTAAACACTCCATTCTCCTCCTCCCCCCCCCCCTGTTTGTTTGTGAGAAAAACAATTGGCGCTACTGTGGGAATAGAGTATAGTGAAATGGTAATTGGGCAGACTTTTGATAAGGGCGTGAGAATGGCCTGATAAGACGAGTATGTATCGATTATAGCTAGGGGGGGCGGTCGCAATACAATCGATACAATTTTTTAACGACCTGATAAAGCCCTGATAACACGAGTATGTATGGATTCTTGCTAGGGGGCGGGGCCAATACAATCTATAAAAAAGTCCAAACGTGCTGATAACCCGCTGATAACACGAGTATGTGTGCATTATTGCTAGGTGGCGGGGCGAATACATTCTATAAAATGTTCTAATGACCTGATAACGCCGTGATAAGACGGAGTGGCTAGCGATTATTGATAGGGATGCTGGATGAAAGACAATCAAAAACATAAATCATATGTAGTAAGATTTACATTTCCAGCTGAAAGCGTTTATTCATATGAACATGTTTTTTAAACTCCCCAATATAAATGCAAAGTTAACTTTGTACATATGTGCACAATTAGTGTTTCTAGTTAACTGAAATGTACGATTTGTTTTCAGCCGCAGCGGGAGGGACCAACAAACCTTCCGCTACTTCCAACAGATGGATGCCATCCTCGGCACCCGTCCCACGACAGACCCGCTGGCGTACTCAGACAGCTTCTCCATTGATGTGGATACAGGTAGGGCCAAGCCTCCTTTAGCATTTTAACTTTGTTTTAATCCTACGTGTTAATAGTTAAACACCCATGGGAGGCAGCGGTAACCCTTCATATAGTTCCATCTGATCCATGTGATATTGGGAAAGCCATCGACAAGGGGTGACAAATTATATTCTATAGTATCAACTGCTTAATAAGGTTCTAAAACATACAACCTGGAGAGTTGTTTTACATGAAGCGAACTAGGTGAGCCGAACTAGATGAGGCGACCCACGGTAGTGTGCGGAAAATAATCATATATCTTAACCTGTACACACATACACATTAAACCGGTTTAACTAAGCCGTTTTAACTAATTCGGTTTAAAATGTGTATGTGACAGTAACCAGAATAACCATTTACAATTACACACATACAGTGAGTGACACGCCCAAATGCTACGTCCTGGGTGTGCGGGGGGGGGGGGGTAGGACTTACTGGTACAAATAATAGTCTTACAATATATTTCTTCAGTGGGTAGAAAGAAATAGAATAGATAGTGCCACACAGAACACCATTATGAGGATACCATACACGCTGCATTACCTTTCAGCATCGTTTTAACTATACTGGTCTAACTTGGTATGTGTGAACACAGCTTAAGTTTGCAAACATAAAATTTTCTCCTGCCCACTCAAAGCCTATAAATACTTGTTGAAAACAAGTGTGTGCAAACCTAGCAGTGTGATATAGCAAATTGCTGGCGTTTACAGTATTATTTAGAAACCTAATTTCATAAAGGTGTTCATATAGAATAGTTCCACAAGTGGTTTCCATAAACCGATTCTTATGATTCGATTCACCCCTAATCCGGCTCAGCGTCGCGTTGACACGCCTAATGTGAGTCGAACTATACGAAAGCGAACTACGTTAGGCGGCTTAAGCCTAAATTGAAATAGTTCACGCAAACTTTATCAACACATCTTGTTTCATCGATATTTTAACTAACATCCCATCTTACAGCATACAATATAATTGCTACTTTCTTATCCAGACGCGTACACACAAGAGCTGGTGGTTGGCGCGGAGGAAGAAGTGCAGCACTCCATCCTCGTCGACGTCGAGGTGGACTTTGACAGTGAGGCCTCGGCTCTGTCGAATGTGGAGCCGACACAAGATGTGGAAGCAGCCACAGAGCCCAACCAAGCCACCCCAGCTACCCAAGCAGCACAGCCCGGTAAGGATATTTCTAGTAGCTAAAATTTACAAAGTATTTTGTAACATGTGTTGAGCGTAAAATACACAAACCAACATGTACCTCAGTTCACATAACATAACCAATTATAGTGTTATTAAACACCTTATGTGGCGTGCGTAACATGTGTAACAATTTCCATGCCCATGCTGTAGTAAAGGACACAAAATGTTACCCATGGTGTAGAAGTTATTTTTTAAACATCCGGCTGTACAGAAATATTCCATCTCCACTTTTACTACAGGCTAATTAGGTGGCACGTTGAAGGCGTTTAATCAAACATTCTGTTGTCATTGTAACGTTCGCGTGGGCTAAATGTACATTAAGCCGTTCAGACTTACATTTTTTTCGATCACAACATTAATATTTCATCTCCAAGTTGCGGTAATCGTAAAAAAGTAATGGGAATAACATAAACACCAAATACATTATACATTTGCTGACAGCTGGAATAATTTCCTTCCCACCTATGTATATTGTATTATGATCTGCACAAATCGCTACCTGTGCTCATATGACCTTAGAGTTGGTAGCACATACAAGAAACAAAAAAACCAACATGTGTGAGGGTACAAACATGTGCAGTCGCACTATAGTAACAGCTATTTTCAAATTAAACCAGTGTACGGAAAATCATGTTCTGAACTCACAATGGCTTTTCATTTTCATACGGATTATTGCGCAGGAAATTCGGAAAGGGTTAATCAATTTAGTTCATGCGATTCACTTGATGCTAATGCTCGGGGTTAACGCCAAAACTTTATTGTGTATATTCGGTTTTTGTATATTGCAGGCTTGCGCAGAAAAAAGGCAAAGGCGGCGGGGAAGACGGAACGTTTCCTCCACACCATCCTTACCAAGTTCGTTGGTGCCCAGGCAGCGTCGGCCACCATCGTAAGCGAACGCGAGCAACAGCGAATCCAGGAGAACCGCGCGCTGGAGGAGAGGCACGAGCAGCGCGAGGATGCTCGCGAGGTGGCTCGCGAGCAGCGGCAGGATGCTCGCGACCAGGCCAAGGAGGAGCGCCAGGATGCTCGCGAGCTACGCCGCGAGGAGCGTGACGCGGCACGGGAGAGGGTGCGCCAGCTAGAACAGCGCCAGCACGAGGAGAGGATGTTACAAGTCCTCGTCGCCATCCACAATCCTTCTCATCCCAGCACACAACAGTTCCGCAGTGCCACCACCGATGGGGTGACACGCATCACCCTCGTCACCCCCCAAGCAGGGCCATCGCACTCCACCCCGAACACCAGTTTTCTTTAATTTCATTTTTTTTTTACGTAACAGATGACAAACTTAAAATCACTGTATATCTTGACCTTTCCTACTTTAATAAATTCTTACAGTAGTTCCCAAAATCAAACCCTTGTTCATTTTGTTCAATAATTCACCACAGTACACAACCATGAATCATGAGGGTACTTACTCGTATGTACACGGTCACTTAATATATCCAGTCATGTGATAGCGACAATTGTGAACATCTTGTTTCCCTTCCTTCCAAACGTAAAACGCCTCCGACATGGTTGTGTATTCCAATGAAATGTAAAGGCGTACTAGGTAAAGCCAACTAGCTAACGCGAACTATGTAAGGCAAACTAAATCCTGATTCACGAATTGAAGTAGTGCATGAACGCGTCTCGCACCTCATGTCCAGTTCTGTCATAGTCGTTGTCGTGGGCGAAGTGTTGTGGATCATCAAAGGCCCCGCCGTCCCACTCCGCGTCAAAGGTTTCCTTGTGCACTTCACAGATATTGTTCAATGTAAAGCACACAAGGACTATTTTGGTCACCTCCTCTGTCTTTATGTCCGTACGACGCGAGAGAATCCTCCAGCGGGCCTTACACCGGCCGAAGGTATTCTCGATCGTCATACGTGCACGGGAGAGACGATAGTTGAAGTTGGTTTTCTCCGCGGAAAGATAACCCGTATCAGCAAACGGCTTCAGTAGCCAGGGACGGAGTGGGTAGGCGGGGTCGCCAAGCACCACAACAGGCACAGTAACATTGCCCAGCGTGCGCGGCCTCTCCTCGAACAGCTCCCCAGCCTCACCTTTCGCATACAAAATGGAGTTTACCAAAACTCGCGCGTCATGGACTCTACCGGGCCAACCCGCAGCTATGTTCATGACCTTGTATTCGTGGTCACACATTACTTGAGCGACAATCGAGTAGAATCCTTTCAGGTTGTGGTAATCGGTATGGTGACGCTGGGGTGCGATGATCGGGATGTGGGTTTCATCGATGACGCCGCCGCAGTTGGGGAATCCAAATTTGGTCTCGAAACCATCGATGATCTCGGTGAGGCGGCCAGGCGTAGGCATGTGTATGTATTTTGGCAATAGTACTCGGACTATCGCAGCGCAGGTCTCCTGGAAAATGGTACAGCATGTGGACTTGCCAATACCAAAGAGGTGACCTATGCTGCGATAGTCGGATCCTGTTGCCAAAAGCCACAGGGTAACCGCTACCCGCACCTCGACTGGAATGCATCTGAAATGATTTTACAAAACACAAACACCTTAGAATATACGCCAAATGGACAGTGCGCGCAAAATAAAACTTACCATGTCCAGTTGTACATGCGCTGCCCCCCACCCCCAATCATGTAATCGAGCTTGTATACTTGGGGTAGACATTTCCGCGTATAAAGTGGATTAAATTCATTAATAATGGCAAAAAATGCAATCGGAGCCCAATAGTTCAGCGAATCTTCAAGTTGAGCATTAGTGCATATAGTAGCTATGGGGCGACCGCAGACAAGCAGCGATGTGGTAATTACGTTATGTTTGGTGCAACAAACACCTAGATCAACTCACCTTCGCATGTTGGTGTCTGCCCGCCTGATATGCGCCTTCAGTTGGTCAACCACATGCTGAAAGGTGGCCCTCCGCATGCGGAAATTTGCCACCCACTGTTTGTCCCCGAACGTGCCGAGAACGATTTCTTGCCACCAGTGCGAAGACCTAGCAACGAGCGCAGAAAATGTATGTAAACAATCACTTCAAAGGATACCAATATTTCACCAAATAGTGTCATATGTATTTGGAATGGTGTCTGTATGATTTTCCAAATGCCCTTACAATGTGCCGCATAATACTAGTGACATAAGCGGAGGGAACAAATTATATGAAAATATAATGGTTAGAATTGTACAAGAGGCCCTCCCAACTAGTTCAACATCAAGCGCACAAAAACGCTACGTGAACAAATACCCCTCCCAACTACTTCGAATCATGTAAGTCGCCTTTCAGGATGCGCGTTACGATCGGACCCGCAGGTGATCAGCAACTCAACCGGTAAAAACATTTATCTATTAAGTGAAAACATTTGTGCAAACAGTGTCGTATTTTGTCGTACACTGTGTAAGTCGGATCATATAAATCGCCTCACAATTTCCCCTGTACTACTCCTACCACCAACCGATACAAAACATTACCTGACAAAAAAATACCTCCCAACTAGTTCGCCTCATGTAAGTCGCCTTTCACAAATCGCCTTTCACGGCGCAGGACTTTACTCATCACTGAAGGCGGTACAAATAATTATTTCAAACAAGAACGGTAAACACTTTGCAAACACACTGACATCTAATTCGTTTAGTGTAAGTGGCGTTATAGAAATACGATTACAATGTGCACAACCTTGCAGAACGCACAAAAAAAAATTTGATAATAAAATAAGCTGCAACATTTACTACACTTTATGACTAGTTATGAAAAGAGCAATTAAACATGGATGGGCGAACCCCAAAATAATGGGTACATTTAAAGGTGCCTATTCATTTCCGCATTAACCTTTTGGTTATGGATCCAAGCGAAATCTTATAAATCTAGTTTACCAAACAAATCTACAACCACTGGCATGCTGGTCAAAGTGCCAGGCCGCTCAAACTGCAACACCGGGGAAAAACATAGAACAATGTTGGCAAGTAAATCGCGCACAACTATACTGTCATCACAATCGGAAATAACTGTACAAACAAAATACAGTGTACTACGAAGTAATCTGATTCATGTTGGTCACCTTGTGTAATGCGACGTAAAAGTGTGGCCATCTTTTGCGCACAAGCGTATGTGATAATCATGGTAAAAACCACACTCACTGTTCCCTACACAAACAGGCAATGGTATGTCGTAACAAAGGAGTGTACAACTTAACTAACATATTTTTTATTACCAACAACTTTGATCGCCGTAGTTACATTCTCCCACACTTTCGTGACAGCATTATGGTTGTCACTACGTACCTTTGTCTCGACCACACTTGCCGTACGACGGGGGGTTGTAGGGCCATCACTGTCATTATCTGGAGGAAGAACCAACCACGCTCTGCCTCCTGTTGGCGATCGAAATCATCCAGCCTTGTTTGTGAACCGGCCATTATTTCCCCCACATTTCTTCTTCCCGCATCGCGTCGATCTGGTGCATCTGCTACCTGTACTAGGCTCATGTTTGAACGGCGACGTTGCCCAAACACCCCGCAAACCAAACTACTCGCTATTTGTTCCGCCATTATTGTCGGTCAAAACGGTCATGCGCACATATCCACTTCCGCCTTAAACCGATTCACACACTGCCCGTGTGGACGCGACGCACTTCCAAAACACTTTCAACTCTGCCCGTGTGAACGGGCGCTAATTCGACTCCTTTAGTTCGCCTTGTCTAGGTCGCTTCACATTTTGCCCGTGTGAACACGGCTTAAGTCCCCGTTGCACACCTTGCACTGCCACACACCCTTCTCTGTACGCTTCTTAACAACTCGCATCAGTGGTTTCCATCCCGCTGACACCAGTTTGCCAGGGACACTTCCATTGAAATGCATTGTTAACGGCTGTGAGCAAATCTTCATACAGAAAAAGTAAAATATCTCTCAAATTACACCACCTAGACACAAACCGCTTGGAACACATATGGAAAACATGTTTAGCAAAAAGATTATATTAAATTGATACGGTTAGGGTTCTGGATTTCTATTAATTTGTAATAAAACTGACGTTTTGTACTGCGCGTACCGTCAAACTGAAGGCATTGTCAATGGCCGTGAGCAGTCTTCATACAGAACAAGTGAAATATCTCTAAAACGACACTACCTACAAACAAATCGCTTGGTACACATATAGAAAACATGTTTAGCAAAAACATTATATTAAATTTATAAGGTTAGTAACGATGCTGTTCGATTTTGACGTGTGTGCAGAAGCGATGTGTCCCTGGGAAACTGCAACACCGCCACTGTGAAAAACTTCCAGACCCGATTAAATGTCCACATTCTCGTCAGTGCATTTCATCGCTGGACGCTTCTCCACCTCTCTGGCACCGATCAGGTCCCCACCACCCAGTGCTCTCCCCGCAACATCGGTCTTAACCAAACACCCGAGAATGACTGTAAAAGAGAAAATTCAGGTTAAGTGTTACTGTTTTTTCTCACTGACATTTATTAGTCAGAATATGATTAGATACAAGAAATGATTAGATACAAAAAATGTGATAGCCGAGGATTGACTGTAGTGATGGTGTTAAGTCTGTGTGATCAATTGTGTAATTGACAGTTAAAGATGAGCCTAGTTCACACACGGGCGTTAAGTCGCCTCAACTAGTTCGCCTTATCTAGTTCGACTCACATTGGCCGTGTGGACGCGACGTTGAAGTGAATTAGAGCCAAGTCGACTCATCTAGTTCACCTCAAGTAGACCGCGTAGCGAGGTAGTTTATATGAAGCGAACTAGCTTAAGTCGGCTCATCTTGCTTGTGTGGATGGTAGCGGTTTACTTGAGGCGGCTTAAGCACGTCACACGCATGCGCACTCGAGACCTGAGTTTGTTGATTTTCCGGTCGATCAAAAGCGCATATTATATAATTTGGTCTATAGCTGTGTTTACACGGGCGAGTGTAAAACAATTTAAGACAAATTGATTTATATGAATCGTTGTAGTGGCGCGTTTACACGGAACGAGTTTGAAGGCGGAAATCGATATCTGCGCATGAGCAAGTCCATACTAACCAGCAGCCTTAGTGGTGAGCCTGTAGCTGGCGAGCACTGCTATTTGTTTAGTTTACACTCGTCGATTCGACAATATGAATAACGACGCCAATGTAGCTGCTACATTAATATCGCTTGGAATTTAGGGTTAATTTAATTAAATTTCATTATTTGAGTATGTAATTCTATTAAATATGATCGCATTCAATAGATTTCGGCCTAATCGGTCCCTAACACTGCCAGGCACCTGTGTATAGTTACACCTGAGCCTGTATCCGCCGAGCACCGCTATTTTACACTATCGCCGCCCTGGAACCAGCTGTATTGCTTCATCTATACTACCTCGCAAGGTGGTTTACATATACCAATTTATATGAATCGATTCAGCCGTAAAACGCCTCAGCGTCGCATTTACACGGCAAATGTAAATCGATCTAGACGAGTGGTTTTATATGAGGCGTTTTAACTCGCCTGTGTAAACACGGCTTATGAAACCGCTAGCTGTGCACAGATATTTTTTTCATCATTTATTTTTAGGTTTTCACTGCCCAGCAGAAGTTTTGACCGTTCCAAAACAATACGATTCAGTCCATATCTAGGTCGAACCCACACTCTCTCGTGGTGACGTCGACTAACCAAAACTGGCGCTGGTTAGTATGGACATGCTCATGCGCAGATATCGATTTTCGCATTAAACCGCCCCAAGTACTGGATGTGTGTACTCGACACACTTTCACGCCTAGTTCGCCTTATCTAGTTCACCTTATCTAGTTTGGCCTAAAGTTGTGTATTTATACTGTCCATAGCATATAAGCCCGGGTACCCAGGCTTGTTTTCAATGCTGGCCAGTTGTAGTGTTGGTGTTATTTTTAAAACACAGTAGCTGCTGATAAGTAATTTGATTGCCTGCATTTCAGTAGCAGATAGATAGTTGGTTGGTATGGTTAGTAGCCTATGTTAGTTTTTTGGGGATTTTCTTGGCATATATGTATTTTATTTTGTTCTACTCTTATTACTAGACTAGCCTACTCCTATTTACATATCATAGGCTTGTACGTAGCTGTGTGGTGTGTTATCTCGCTACTTTTGACATGGTTACCTTCCATTGGGCATCCCGCTGGTGGGCGGTGACATATCACATGCCCCTTTGCAGTGCAGCTTAGTGGGGGTTTCCTAGCCTTATTTTGCACAGATATTTTTGTAAGTTTTTAGGTCAGGAATTTGTCGTTCCTTTACCGTTTGGGAATTCCACACCTTGGCAGCCATTTCCAGCATGCTTCTCTCATGAGCTTTTATTTTACTTCTGGTCTGCTTTAGTAGTAGCGCATTATTTGCTCTAGTAACCCTTTATGGTTTTGTTAGGAGTTTGTTTTGACTATAGCTATATGCTAATGTTTTCAAGTGAATTAATCTATGAAACCGCTAGCTGTGTATGTCATAGGTGGGGTGCAGCTTGTCTACTCTTAGACAGATTTTTAGGGCTCTGTGCTGCAGTATTTGCAGTTTTTTTAGTAGTTCTTTTCTCGCACACATGTAGTTTACATCTCCATAGTCAAAATAGGGGAGCACCATGCCCTTGAAGATTTTTATTGACATTTCTTGTGTCATGTAGTCTCTTAGCTTTGCAAATAGCCACAGTTTATGGTTTACTTTCTGGATAATTTTATTTATACATAGGCTGTAGTTTAGTTGGCTGTCCAACTCAAGGCCTAGGTATTTGTAATGGTCTACATTTTCTAATGTTTGGTTTCCTAACTTACAGTGTAGTTTTCTTTCTGGCATTTGTTTATGCGAGAAGAGTACTGTTTTTGATTTGCTTGTGTTGATGGTTATTTTGTTGGACTCACACCACTCATCTAGTTTTAGTAGGAGTTTATTTAGTTTAGTTATTACCTCCTCTTCTGTGGTGCCATTTGCATATATGACTGTGTCATCTGCATATAGTTGGAGGTATTCAGTTTGCAACCATTTTTCTAGATCGTTTATATAGATTATAAAGAGTAGTGGCCCTAACACTGACCCTTGGGGTACACCACATGTGACAGGTTGGTTGTCTGATAGTGTATTGTTTATTTTTGTTTTCTGTTGCCTGTTGCTCAGGTAGCATTTTATCCAATCCATAGTGTTGGATTTTATGCCCATGGTTTTTAGTTTTTCCAGTAGTATTTTATGGTCTACTGTGTCAAATGCTTTGCTGAAGTCAATGAAGGCTGCTCCAACTAATAGACTACATCACGGTTCCGACTGCGCATGCGCTGAAAACGGCATTGGGAGCAAAGCAAAGGCGTACGGCCATTGAGTTTGCCAATACGCGCAGTGAAAAACATCAGTTTTATTCAAAATTAATAGAAATCCAAAACCCTAACCTTATTATTTTAATATAATCTTTTTGTTAAACATGTTTTCTATATGTGTTCCAAGCGGTTTGTGCCTAGGTGGTGTGGATATAAATAAAAACATGGATAAAATAAGTATAACTGACTTTGGCTTTTATTGCTTCTGTGTGCTTTGCTTTATCACCCAGTTTACTTTTGGTTGTGATGAGTGTTAGGTCTTTGTCTACCCAAGGGTCTTGGTTTTTTTGTATTTTTATTTTCTTTATGGGACACATCTCATCAGTTGATTTTCTTATTTCTGGGATGATGTTGTCCCAATAGATATCAACATCATCTCTGTTTTGTGTGATGTTGTTTATGTTTTGGTACAGGTGATTTTTTAATGTATCTTCTGAGTAGTTTTTTAGGGACCTGCCCATTTTGTATTCATAGTGATTTGTGCTTTTGAGCTTTTTCCTGGTTACATATACTAGTTTGTGGTCGCTTATACCCCAGCTTCTAGTGCCCCATTTTGTGGCATGGTTTGAGTTGGTTAGTATGGCCTAAGATTTTGATGGTGGTTTGCAGCATTAGTTAATTTTTTTCATTGCTGCTGTAATTCACATTGAAGTCCCCTAGCACAAAGATTTCTGCATTTGTTGATTTTTTCGCAGTGTTTATGCTCTTTTCTAGTTCTTCAAGGAATACTTCAATTTCACCTGATGGTGGCCTATAGAGGCTCGCTATGGCTACATTTGCTTGTTTTTTGTTTTTTATTAGGCACCATAATAGTTCTATGTGCTCATTTGAGAGATTTGTTGGTTTTAGCCTTTCAGTGTCTAGGTCTTTGGTAGCTTTGCAGTAAAGGGCAACACCTCCACCCTTCTTTGTTTGGTTCATTGCATTAATGTGTTGTCTGTCATTACGTACAAGCCTATATCCGTCTATATTGAGGGTGTTGTTTTGGTGTTTGTCAGTGAACCATGACTCTGATAATGTTAGTACATCTAGATTGTCTCTTTAAGATGCATTTTTATTATGTCTATTTTATTGGATGCGCTCTGGCAGTTTAGGTGGGTGAAGTGTGTGCCCCTTCCCAGTTTACATTCAATCTCTTCTACCATATTTATTTTACGTACTGTAAATAATATTTTTAGGATAGTGGTTGCTTGATTTCGTGAGTTTTTTATTTTGTTTTGATTTGATTTTAGTTTAGTGATTGATGGATTCGGGGTTATGTGCTGGTGCATACAGCACACATGGCCCCTTTTAATATATAGTCATGCATACCTCCGCTACTTTTACTCTTACCTGTGCGCATGGAGGAAGGCATGAACATTATAGTGTGTATTAGTTGTACCTGATTATACTTACGGTTTAGGGTTTGGTTAGTGAAATTTATACTAATCTTTTTTCGTTTGTTTTGGAGCCCTGGTGCTCTTTCCAGTTCTCCGTGATGACCTTTGACAGCCTCGCACTGACGTAACTGGTATATTCCTCATTGTAGTGTATCCATCCGTCATGCCAATGCCATATTGTGCCGCTCTCTTTTCATACTTCTGGTTAGTGCTCTTACTCTTGAGTCTCCACTGATTATGACCATTTTCGGCATTTTGGTATCGTTTAAACGACCCGCTTCTAATTCACTGTCGTCGTTGTAGTTCGCAGTTTACAGTTTGTTCATTTGAATTTGGCTTGGGCGGAAGTGGAGCGCGCTTCCCTGTTGCTATGCTCTTCGCACCTCCTTTTGGCCTGTTGGGAGAGCTCTAAGGCTTTTCACTTGATCGCTTTCTTATTTATATTTTCTTCTATATTTATTGGTGTTTATTTTTATATTCATTTTGATGTATATTTTGGTGTTTATTTTCTGCTTATTTTACCTATTTATTTGGCTCTTTATTTATTTGTCGGTGTTTGTTAGGCTTTCCTTGACTTTTTGGAGGATGTCTCCCATCTTGTTTTTGTATCCTTGCTTGACCGTTTCACCTTCTCTGGCTGAGTCTAGAAACCTACCTGAGCCCCAGTATGGGCACTTTGTGCATTCTCTGAATGCGTTTCCTGGGGCATCTATTAGCTTTTTCTTTAGTTCCTCGTTTTGGGTGAATTTTGCATGGATGAGATCCTCTAATACTTTTTCGTTTGTTTTGCACCATTCCGGTGTTCTCCATATTTTTTTTGCCATTGACTTTATCGTATAAGGGTTGTCTGCATTGTCAATCATACTCATTATATCATGTTTCTGATGGAATTTGGCCATTATCGAGCAGTAATATTGCTCAGCTGATGTGTATTTTTCCCCATCTTTTCCTTTGATGTTACACTTGTACAGGTTGCTGAAGGGGGAGTTGTGTCCTTGGAAGGACACTCCCCAGGCATGTTCTCTGGTTACAGCTTTCTCCGGGGTGATTTCTGTTATCTCTATTTTCACAAAGTCGTTTGGTTTGTATATTGTTCCATTTACCTCGATGTTGCACCCTCTCATTTTGACTGATTTGATCTTTTCATTTTTGCTTTCAGTTGCTGGTGTGTACATTTGTTGTATGTTTTTTTCACTTCGCATTTCAGCTTCTGTTCTTACTGGTCTGATTGTTACTTTGCTGTATTCTTTTTTGTTTTGGAGAGTTTTCTTTTTTTGAAAGAGCTCTATCTTTTGTGATCCCTTCTCCAGTTGGATTCTGATGCTTCTTGGTCTGTTTCCCCCCTCCCCCCCCCTCCCCTCCCCGTTGTTCTGAGAGAGAGAGTGGGTCTTTCGGTATACCCTCTAAATTTGTTTAAATACACCAAATGACATGACATTTCCAGGAAATAAACTTTGTATGAAAGCAAAATTTTAAGGCTCTAGCTTTATTAGAAAATGAGATATGGCACATTGAAAAATATATATTGTTTGGCTATTTTCCCAAATAACTCTAATTCCCATATTTAAACAAGGAGTATAAAGGTTATACAAATATAGGCAGTGGCAAATATATATATTATGATTTGTCATTTGCCCAAACTCATTATTAAATCATAACTATTGATCATACAAATTCAAAGGCCATGTCCGATACGGTTTTAAAGGGAGTGGTATACCTGTTACTAGATCAGCAGCTAAATTTATATATGGTTACTATTAACATGTACAATTAATAAACACATACATATAAACCACAATACAGCTACAGTAATCGCATGCATGTGTAGCGCCTATTACAAATCCAAGTTGTGAACTGAAGTAAAAAAAATAAAAAAAATAAAAAAATAAATCCGTACTGCACTCCTTTTCCTCAGGGGATTTCTTGAGGAATAGCACAGGCCAGGTCCTTTTCTTGGGATGCTTCTTGGGAAGGCCAATCACTGACCTCTGCACCCTTTGGATGCCCATGCTTGCGTATTGGTGGAGGCATCTTGATGTCACCAAGTCGCAAGGTTAGTTCCTGCTGACCTGGCGCAGTACATAAGATGGTTGCAGCGACAGGCTGCACATCGGTGGTGGTGGTGGTGGGAGAAGTCGCCACGTCAAGCTGCACATCAGTGGTGGCGGCTGAAGCCACACGCTGCACATCGGTGGGAGCCGCGACAGGCTGCACATCAGTGGTGACTGAAGCCACAGGCTGCACATCGGTGGGAGAAGTCGCCGCGACAAGCTGCACATCAGTGGTGGCTGAAGCCACAGGCTCCACAGCCAGGTAGTATGTGTCCACTCCTCCTCAAGCAGCTGTAGCTGACGCAGCCAGATGTCAAATAACACAAATGTTGCCAGTGCTGCCAGTCTCTGTGCAACCTGAGAAGCTATCCTGTGTTTCTCATGCTGAGAATGGGGACGATGGGGTGGAGGTAGTCGGGTGGCTGCTACTGGTGGGTTCTCAGTGCTGAAAACAATAAGCCCAGACATTAACAAAGCAAATTATCACTGTCACATCAGCTGGTAATAACAGTAGGCACTGTATATATAACTTGCATGCACTTTAAAAATTTAGACAATTGAATGCTACAATTGTGTTCCAACTACCCTTCATGACATGAAATTCAGTTGTCTGCCTCCACAATGTCTTCAATACACTCCACAGTTGACACAGCATCCACTGCTCAACATTATTATGTAGCATTTTAAATAATGTTTTCAGCTCGTTGTTTGCCACATCGGTCTAATTTCTTCAGCTTCTTGATTCACATGTCGTGGATGAATATCAATCAATCAATCAATCAATAGTTCCATCCTCTAGTCGAGGGTTGGATGCAATGGTTCTCCACTTGTCCCGATGTTGTGCTGTTCTGATAGACTGTGAATAATTCAAGCCTGTCCACTGTGAAATATTTGTAAACCATGATGTTCTTGGTCTCCCTCTCCCTCTGCTGCCATTCACCTTCCCTTCCAACAATGTACGGTATATTGAACTCTGACGAATGATGTGGCCAAAATAAATAAGTTTCTTTGTCTGTATAGTGGCAAACAAGCTTTTCTTATTTTTAATTTTTCTGAGAACTTCTTTGTTGGTGATCTTCTTTGTCCATGATATTTTCATCATCCTTCGATAAGTCCACATCTCAAATGCTGCTAAACGTTTGTACATTTTCTTAGAGATTGTCCATGTCTCTGCCCCATACATTAGAGTAGACCACACATAACACTGAAGAATACGCTTCCTTGTTTGTATTAATATCTTACTTGATGTTAACACTCTATACATTTTGGAGAATGTTGTTCGGCTATTGTTATCCTTCTTTTAATTTCTTCCTCACATCTCCCATCATTTGTAATCTTTTGTCCGAGATATATGAATTCGGATACTTGTTCTATGTTTGTGCCATCTATGGTTATATTGACATTTGGTTTATCTGTCTTTTTACTTATAACCATTGTTTTGGTCTTCCTGGCATTCATCTTCATGTTGAATAGTATTCCAGCTTTATTGATTCTATTCACTATATCTTGTAGGTTTTTCTCACTGTCTGCTAGTATTACACTGTCATCGGCATATCTAAGATTGTTGATGTTCATGCCACCTATTGTCACTCCCTTGCAATCTTCAATGTGTCTGAAAATCATCTCTGTGTACAGGTTAAATAGACATGGTGACAATACACACCCCTGTCGAACTCCTCGTTTAATCATAACTTCATCCGATAGGCCCTGCTCCATTTTTATAAATGCACGTTGTGTCCAGTATAAGTTCACAATTAGTTTAATGTCTTTGCCATTCACACCAATATCTTGTAAACATTTGATTAACAGTTCATGATTGACTCGGTCGAAGGCCTTCTCATAGTCAATAAAGCAGGCATAAACACAGTAGTGTATCCATCCGTCATGCCAATGCCATATTGTGCCGCTCTCTTTTCATACTTCTGGTTAGTGCTCTTACTCTTGAGTCTCCACTGATTATGACCATTTTCGGCATTTTGGTGCTCTTACACATATAAATATACTATTTATTATTTGGTCTTTTGATCACTGTGAAATCTTGTGTTAAACTTTTCCTTTTGATTTTTCCCTCACTTCTATCACATGTATCTTAACATGTTTAGTCTACTTACATGGTGCTGGGTGCAGCCGTCACTGTGCTGGTAAGGGCGTAGCTTTCAAGGTAGAAAACCTTCTGCGAACGTCTCAACACCAGGTGCTCAGTGAACAAGTGTTCTCCAGCAGTCAACCGGTGCCAAAGAATATGCCGACATGTCAGGCCCATCGACATCCAGAACCCATAGTCGCAGCAAGTGGAAGTTGCCACATCATGTGTGCCATCACGAGACTGTGCTGAGGATAACTGTCCTGCGACGTACCTAAAGAAAAAGCAAAAGCATGACTGACAGCTTCAGAGGTGGACACTGTACGACCTGAGCTATGTCTCACTCCCAGTAAAGACAGAAATCAGTGACATTGTTATGTCTGAAGTCTAGTGGGATAAAATAGATTTTCTTAAAGGATTTGAAGCTGAAGGTACACCATGTTTTCCGATGTTGTCTAAAGTAAAAAAAAACACCTTAAAAAATAGCCCAGTTCTAAAAGTGATGTTTTTCTTGGTTACTTATTGATTTGCATTCTTATAACGACCAGAAATGTGTAATTGTTGTTTAGAGAAAACCCAGAAAGACTTATGACAAGAGTTGGAAAGATTTGCTGAATAAAAGTTACAACAAAAAAAAGCTTATGGTGCATCCACAAGATAACGAAACATACTTAAAAGCATATGGCGTGAGGAATTCACTGTATGCTTCTTCAGCAGATCCAGCAGCATGTCGGACCACTGATGTCTTTTGGACCAACTTTGCCACCCGGTAGCTACGCTCAGTCTCAAGCATGTCCAGTGCAACCTACATTAAACAGGAAATAAATATGGACTAACAATTAGATTTTAAATATAATCCATAAACAAATATTTGAAAGAAAACGCATTACATAACAGGGTCTATACAGCTACTTAGCAACCAAATATGACTCTCTGCCTCCACTGCTGGGTCCAGGCGCCTCTGTCGCGGAAGGTACTTGAACAATGCCTGAACAAATATGTCAAATTGATTAGTTCTAGACACCAGATTTCCCAAGTGTACTTACTATTTCTTTCACTTATTTCACACATTTCTTTTGCATAACTATGGTCTAACAAATAGGTACATTTGAAATTTGAAACTGAATATTGTGCACGAGTGGGCGAAGGCGGGTGGTGGAAGAAAAGACATTGTAATTACAAGCCCAAATAAAAAAACAGCAGTGGGAGGGTAGGGGGGGGGGGGGGGGGAGCGGTTGGTGTCCAGAGGGGGCGGGGCTTCTTCTGCCGTGAATCAAGCGCACTGCAAGCATTACGACCGATACGCAATAGCAGAGTGAGGAGGTATGGGGTGGATTTTATTTCAGGAAGAACAGAATGTCAATGAATATCAATAGCACAAAATCAAGAGAACTAAATACAATCAATGTCAATATAAATCAGGTGTAAAAAATGTCAAGGAAAAATGTTTATTCTGATTTGACCAAAGAACCATTTGTGTTGTGGAGGCAGGTGGAGCCCGTCTAAACTAAATTCTTTATAGGATTGTCAGACCAAAATTATGCCAATATACATCAGATAGAACATGATATTTTGAGATGATAGTGTAGTGGTCTGCACTGACCTCTGAGGCAAGTAACCACATAGACAGGTGGGCGTGGGGAGTGTGTTGATATCAGGGAGCTTAGGTGGTGTAATGGTTAGCACACTGGCCCGGAATGCAAAGAGATGTGGGTTCGAGTCCCGCTCTAGGCGCAGTATTTCCCATTTTCATCACCCCCACGACACTGGTTGCCGTGATCAGGATCCTGTACAAGCTTTGCGCTGTATGGTTGTTGAACCTACCCTGTGTATGTATGTGTTAGTGCATTGCCTGTATGTATGTAATTGTAAGCATTACAAGACTTACAATTCCAGGGGGACGAGTGTAGTGGTCTGCACTGACCTCTGAGGCAAGTAACCACATAGACAGGTGGGCGTGGGGAGTGTGTTGATATCAGGGAGCTTAGGTGGTGTAATGGTTAGCACACTGGCCCGGAATGCAAAGAGATGTGGGTTCGAGTCCCGCTCTAGGCGCAATATTTCCCATTTTCATCACCCCCACGACAATATTTACAAATAGCTATATGCACACCTGATCCGGACAGAGGAAACTCGAGACTGGTGTGGGAGAAGGAGGGTTTATTTGAGGCAGGTATACAGTGTTTCAAGGTTAAATTTCAGGATAATGATAATTGTCTGGGTGAGTTCAGTCCACTTGTTTGATGTCGGCCGATGGTAGAGGGAGGACCTGGTAGCTCGAGGAGGTAGGCCCGGGAGCCGAGCCAAAGGCCAAGGCTCTTGGCGCATCTGCGAGAACCAGCCTCGGAACGTGGAGGGTGTAGCTGGCGGCCTCCGGGAATCCAGCGGCCTCGAGGGCGGCCCGTAGCAGGGGGGTGACATTGCGGGGGGGTGAGAGGGGTTCCCAGGCAGGCGAGGAATGCCAGGTCATCGCCCGGGGCAGGGACCAAGGACACCGCCCTCTCCCACGCGCGAACGGGGCACATGGGCGACCCGGGAAGCGCGGGGATGAAGAGCGAGACCGCCTGCACCGGGGAGCGGATGGTCTTTGAAGAAGAGATGCGGATGCAAAGGGCGCGCTGGACGTCATCGGAGTGCAGCGTGTGCGGCCCCCCATGGGGCATGGGAGGGCGACAGCAGGTTCGATTGCCTAATGAATGTGAAGTATGCGATGACGACCGCAGCCCACACGGCGACCCCGAGGTGCCCCCAGAACCGCATGTGGGCATATATCCCGGGGGTCATCGCAGGGGTGATGCCGAGGGCCCTCCTGATCGGGGTGGCAACGAGCTTCTCGCCACCCCTCCTGGGACGCTCCACGAAGGGGGCGAGGTCCCCCCAGCCTCCCGGACCCAGGAATGGGCACCGGAGAGGGCGCTTGTGACCGAGGCAGGGGAGGGCAGCTCCCGGTGGAGGTGAGCAATGAACTGGCCGACGTTGTAGGGGGTGGGGGCCAGGTGGTCGATGCGCCGCTCGAGCATGAACTCGAGGTACCTCCTCGCCTGGCGATCGCGGTTGCGTCAGGTCCCGGGGGCGAGGGCGGCACGGTGGATGGTCATGAGGTGCTTGTGGGCGTGCCGATCATAGTCTGGGGAAGAGAATTAGAATAGGAGTAACTTGTAAAGATATTAGGGGAGTGCGTGGCCCTAACACAAACAATCCCCAATATGAGACACTGTTCGCAGACAATGTCCAAGGCGACCCGGGAGTAGTGTGCGCAGGTGAGAGCATCCGCGAGGACCAGCTCGACCCCCGGCTTGTGGCGGACGGTGATGGTGAATGACCCGAGTGCCGCCACAAACCATATCTCGCGGGCGCACGCGCCGAGGGTGGGGTCCATTGCTGGCCCGTACTCGAGGGCCAGGGCCGAGTCCGCGTTGTCGGTGTTGACGACAACCCGCCTGGGGCTTCCGGCCTGAGGATCTTCACGGCCAGGACGAGGTTCACGGCTTTGAGCTCGTGGATGGAGGGGTATGCGGCGATCATGGTGTCTCGCCATAGGCTTCGGAGAAACATTGGTCGCAGGAGAAGGCGCCCCCGCCCGTCAGGCAAGAGTCGCACTTGATCACCCATTGAGGCCGCAATGGGGCGCGCGGGGGGGGGGGTGCGTCAGCCGAAGGGCAGCGTGATGTCCAGATAGAGGTTGCCGTCCACGGTGATGCCGAAGAGCGGACTCGACAAGGGGTCGGTAAGCCCGGTGTAAAGTCGACGACTGGCAGCTGTGGTTGTGTAGGTAGGCTAAACATGAAATCACTACAGGCAAGAGAAAGGTAGAGTAGAAAGTACACAGAAGAGAGCTTACACAGCTCAGGTTTATTAGTCAGGCAGCTTAGCAAGTGGATGTGGACGTTCCGGACAAAAGCACCATTTTTTCCCCTGGTACTAGTCATTACCCTAGCTTTAAATTTGGAAGGGGTACCACTTCCTCCAGGCTGATTATGGTGGCCATCTTGGACTTTTAAGGCAGCCATCGTGTAAAAACCTATTTTTTACCAATATCTCAGCTATCAAACGACTTAGACTCACTATCTTGGTGTCTAAACATACATTTTCTTGGGTAAGGAACACAACGATGACACACCTGACATCATCAGATGATTATATTAGTGAGAAATTTCACAGAGAGCCCATAACTTCCATATAAAATCAGTGAATAATTTGTAGGCAAAAAGTTGATTGGACAGTTGTTTGACTTGGGCCTCAGTGTAAGCTATGACAGAGTTCTACAGCTAGAGAGCCAGCTTGCCACTGCTGTCTGTGAGAACTTCATGAACAAAGGGACTGTGGTTCCTGCTCAACTTCGGCATGGGCTGTTCACTGTTGGAGCACTCGACAACTTGGACCACAATCCCTCAAGTACAAGTGCCAAGGGGTCATTCCATGGCACTGGTATCAGCCTGTTTCAGTTTCCCGGCATATCTCATGTTGGAGAAAAGCAGGATGACAGCAGGCTGCCTTCACCTGACGCCAAGAAGAATCACCAGTTGCCAGATAGCTTCACCACTGTTCCAGCAGTGGTTCTGAAGACAGCGAATGTGTCAGTACCCCCGCAGCCAAATGCTTCAGCACCAGAATATGGGCAGTTTGCTGCTGCACAAGGGAAGGAGGAGAACTGGCTCAAGCATGCTACTCAAGTCCTGGAGAAAGGCAAGGTGGAAAAGGGTGACACTGTGACCTGGTCAGCATTCCACGCCTCTGCACTGGGCACATCAGAAGACCTACAAGCCACGCTCACACAGCTCTTGCCCCTATTCTATGAAAAGGCAGCTACAGCAGCCATGATCAAACATGGACTGAATGTGGTCCACTGGGCTACAGAATTTCTCAATCCTGGACAGATACCAGTTCTTGCCTTTGATGCACCACTCTATGCCTTGGCGAAGTTCACACAGTGGAACTGGCCTGACACACATGGGGAGGACACATTTGTGGCAATGTTCGGTGGTCTACACATAGAAATGGCCATCTGGACAACATATGGGGACTACTTAGAGGGGTCTGGCTGGACAAATGTTCTATCAGAAGCAGGTATTACATCCATTGGAACTGCTGACTCCATGCTGAAGGCCTCACATCTGACAAGAACCAGACAAGCTCACCAAGTGACTGCTGTGGCTCTGGCAAAACTCCAACAAGATGCCTTCCTCCAAACTGAGGGACCACACAATGATGACACAAAAGAGGCATGGAAGCAAGAAATGATCCAGAAGAGTCCCTTTTCAATACTGGGATACAGTGCTGAACATGGAACTTGCGGGACTCATCTTTGTCAGATCACACCACGAGGAAAATTTTGCTCTGTATGTGGAAAGTCTGAAGGCAATAGTTCCATGGTTCTTCGCTTTGGATCACCACAACTACGCACGGTGGATCCCGGTACACATACGAGACATGGAGAGTCTACCAGCATCCATCCTCAATGAGTTCGAGGAACATGGTCACTGGGTTGTAGTAACTTGTACACAAAACCACCAACAGGTTTTCATCCATGCCAATACACCAAGCACACAAGCAAAACAATGCCGAGGTCAAGGGCTCTGGAAGCAAATATTGCAATTTACAATGCAGATATCATTGCAATTAGTGAAGTCATACCAAAAAATCCAAAAGAGCCAGTCCAACTATGTGATTTGATATATAAATGGATTTGATATTTTCAGCAATATCGATGAGGACAGAAGGGGTGTGTGATTATATACTAAATGCAACCTTAATGCAGTCCCTCTAAATGTACTCCTATGTAACTTAACAGAAGTGAAATGGTGCGAGATTAAGCTAGGGGACAGGGACAGTCTGCTTGTTGGATGCATCTACAGGTCACCCAACAGCGACAACAGTGTCCATGAGGAAACTCGACAGTTGATCCAAAAGGCCTCAGCCACAGCCCTAAACCACAGCCACCTCCTAATCATGGGAGACTTCAATTATCCAGAAATCAGTTGGCAACCTATGCGAACACCAAATAGCGAACAACATCCAGCAACACTCTTTGTCAAAAATCTTAGAGACCGTTTCCTTTTCCAGGATGTCACGGAACCAACACATAAGCATGGTGACCAGGCTGCAAATATATTAGATCTCATCATCACAAATGAGGAGGAAACATGTTGCGAGACTTGAAATAGCCACCATGATTGCCTTTTCTTTAATTTCAGTTGCTATTACCATTTGTCAACTCCAGTGGAAAACACAAATTCATATTGGATAAAGGCGACTATGAGGGCTTGAGACAGGATCTCGAGCAAGTTCTACTAAGTGCAGCTTCAAATACAGACATTGTTCAGGACAATTGGAATGCATTTGAAAAAACCTTCATGGAAAAATGCAAACAGCACATACCCATGTCATCTGTCAAAATGAATAATGGCAGACCACGGCCAGAATGGATGGATGACCAAGTCAAGCAGAAGATCAGCTTGAAACAACAGGCATACACTGTGAAGAGACATTCGGGCACAGATAGTGACAGAATTTGATATGCAAAACTATGTAACCAAGTAAAGTGGGAATGTAGGAAAGCAAAGCGAGAGCATGAGAAAAACATAGCCAAAAATGTCAAAGAGAACCCAAAAGCCTTCTATAAATATGCTGGGAGTAAACTCAAAGTACACATTCCAGTTGGAGATTTGAGGCGGGATGATGGGACCATTGCACAAAATGATATCGACAAAGCTGGTACGTTGAACACCAGATTCGCAAGTGTCTTCACACAAGAAGACCTATCATATATACCAATGTTTGAGGACCGACTCTTTCATGCCCCCCTGACCAACATAAATATTGCACGATCTGATCTGAAGAAAAAATTATACAATCTTAATGCATCTAAGGCAGCAGGTCCTGACAGATTATACCCGCGTATATTGAAGAAGCTACACAACGAGCTTGTTGAACTACTTAGACACATTTTCCAAAAATCACTAAACCAAAGAAAACTTCCTCACCCATCGAAGGATGGACATGTGTCTCCAATCTTCAAAAAGGGTAAATGAAGTGATCCAGGAAACTATAGGCCAATCAGTCTAAAGCTAAGATTCCTTACACGCGGTATGCGGACTGCGGCATGTGGTATGCGGCATGCGAATGGGAACATTCCTTCTACGCGGTATGCGGCATGCGGCATGCGGCACACGACTGGCTATATTTAAAAAATAAAAATAAACAAGTATACTCCATACTGCACTGTATATGGCCTAATATGGCATCTATATCTATGTAACTCTTGGTACCTCACATGGAGGTTCTTACCTTTATAATTACCAAATTATAGATAAGTATTCCTATTTTTGTGGCTCTGGTAGCATTTTTACTAACCAGAACCCCCACCACCACCACTACCATATGTTTCCACTCAGAAGCCTTGTGCGTGACCGTTCCGTAATGCTCAGTCGCCTCTCCTAGTGTTAAACTAATGGACACATCAGACTCAGGTTTCTATTCACACCCTGGGTGCCGTGCGATGCCGTACCGATCGCTACAGGGACCGATCGAGTTGTCGCATTCGCATTCGCATACCGCGTGTAAGGGTTGTAGTCCATTGAGTTCAAGGCGTTTCGATTTTTTGCCGCATTCGCATTCGCAGACCGCATACCGCGTGTAAGGAATCTCAGCTTAACAGCTGTAGTGTGTAGGTTGCTGGAATCAATAATAAGAGATTCTATCATGGCTCATCTTGTCGAAAACAACCTCCTATCAACACAGCAGCATGGCTTTGTGCAAGGAAGATCTTGTATGACCCAACTATTAGTATGTATGGATGAGTGGACCCACGTTATTGATGACTTTGGCGATCTGGATGCTATTTATCTAGATTTCCAAAAAGCATTAGACACTGTTCCACACCAGCAACTGCTAAAAATATTGCATGGCTATGGCATAAGAGGAGATATCCTACACTGGATAAAGGATTTTCTGAATCACAGAAGACAGCGAGTCATTGTAAATGGCAAACCATCAGGATGGTGCTCAGTGAAAAGCGGAATACCTCAGGGCAGCGTGCTTGGACCAGTCTTATTTGTGATATATATCAATGACTTACCAGAAGTTGTATATTCTATGGTCCAAATGTTTGCTGACGATACCAAAGTATTCCGCCGTATGGAGAAAGGTAGTGACTCAGGGGACTTGCAGAAGGACCTCAACAACATGCAGAAGTGGTCAAGTGATTGGCAGCTGAAGTTTAATGCTTCAAAATGCAAAGTGATGCATTTAGGGGCCAAAAACAGCAAGCACATCTATGTAATGAACGATGGTGTGAATAATGTTCCGCTCTCCGAAACAATGATAGAAAAGGACTTGGGTGTCAAGGTGGACAACAAACTGACATTCAGCGACCACATCCAGGAAGCCGCCAACAGAGCTAGTGGAATACTGGCCATCATTCGAAGATCGTACACATACCTAGACGAGGATGTTCTGCACAGACTGTACACATCCCTTGCACGTCCACTTTTGGAATATGGAAATGTTGTGTGGTCACCACTCTACAGGAAGGATGCTGAGTCAATTGAGAAGATCCAAAGAAGGGCAATGAAGCTTGTACATGGATTCGATGAAATACCCTATGAACAAAGTGTGTGTCATTTGAAGATCTCAAGCATGTACTACAGACGGGCCCGGGGGGATATGATTGAAGTATTCAAATAACTACATGGTATCTACAAGACAGGCAGCCCCCTTATCAGAGACTCCAGGACCAGAGGACACTCCATGAAGCTGAGGAGGCGGTACTCCAGACCGGACCTGCAACACAACTTTTTCAGCTTTAGGGTGGTTGACCTCTGGAATGCTTGCCGGAGAGTGTCATAGCAGCAGAGTCGGTGAACTGTTTCAAGACCCGACTGGATGCATACTGGTCGAGCATTACGTATATCTTGGAGCCAGTGACAGTTGCTACAATCCACCACATCTGAAGAACTGTCTCCATTTCTATTAATTAAGAGCATCTAACAGGTCCAAGGCCTATTATAGATGTATCCTATTGATTGATTGATTGATACAGATCGGCAGAACATATGTACCAAGAGGCGCAATGTGATCGGGCAGGCAGACTAGACTTGCGCAATCAAGTTCTGGCAAGGTATGTTCACTGGAGGCAAAACATATTGGTGATCAAGCTGAGGAAAATGCAGAGTGGACATCAAACAGGGAGAGGATACTGGCAGACATTGTTGAGGTAAAATTTGCACAAAACAAGAACCTACAGGTGAAACTACTGGGAACTGCCAAACTGAAGTTAAATGAGGCAACCACTAACACATTCTATGGAATCAGCACTACATTGAACAGCAGAGAATTGCGTGACAGGACCTACAACAGTCTAAAAAAAGTTGTGTCTGATACCTCAGGCAATGAGAGATAGACTGCAACAAAACAAAGCATAATCTAAGGCTTTAAGCCCAGGGCACTGTACGTCACATTTGATTGCTGAACATTACTGGTGATTAGTTCAGAGAATTCTCGCTACATTGCCCATCAAAGTGTTCGGCTGGGTTGGTATGCCTGTGTGACTGAAACTACATTAGCTGGCCCCATTGCCACATTTGATTGGACTAGTCGTCCCTGGTGTCACTGATGACCATAAACATACTAAAGTACCTGAGTTATTGCCAGCTGGACTCTAAGGGCAGAGAGTTTGATGCATTAGAGGCACAGATGAGGCAGAGACTAACATTAGTGACAAGGACACACCAAACTGAAATGCAGAGAGTGACAGTTGCCATTTCGACTGGTCTACCAAAATGTTTTTTTCCTGATCTAACCTTATCTGCTAAAATTAACTGTGTGGTATGTAGATGAATGTCTTTTGTTTTCTGTTTGCTTTTTCTTCCTTCCTGACTTTATACAATAGGTGCCAGCCCCCAAGAATGAAAATAGTAGTCAAATATACATATATATATATATGTCTACATATATGTGTGTGTCTACATGTGTGTGTATGTACATGTATCGGTAATAATGCACTATTTTTGCAATGATGACGAATGCTTGAATTGAAGTATTTGCTTCAACATTCAAATGTCCATGTAAACAATGAGAGTTATCGATTGTAGATATTTGCTGAAAACTGTTTTTGTTGTTACTTTGTTTTATTCAGTGGTGCCCATGGTTGCAGTTTTGTGAGTGAAACCATAGGGTGTGTGGACTGAAGATAGTACTTGACAGGTATGTTCACTGTAATGACTAATGGAGAGGATATTGCAGAGTGGTTTAACTACCTGGCTCTCACCCTACAAGGTATGGGACTTCATCTCCGGCCCCACCATGTGATCAACGTGGGATGTCAATTGCCATGGTTGAACAGTACACTCTACTGGGACATACATCTGATGATAGTGCACCACCTGCTCAGTTGTGCCTGCAAACCTTAGTCAAGATGAGGACTAAGCCAAATGGCGTCGAAATCATGAACAATTGGCCAGCCTGAGGCAGAAAACCAATTTAACCATTGGACTGCGGCATACAGCTAGGTCGGTCCAGAAATCACCTACTGCACATGATTGTACCATTGTACACTGGGCAGAATAGCCATATTTAATACTCAGTCTGAAACCACTGACTACACTGACATTTACAGGAGTATTGTCACAGGTTGAAACATACTTACAGGAATGTTGAAATATTTGTTCTCTCAATAAGTACAATGTGGAATATTGATATTTTCTGATTGTTCCCCCACCCAATCATACAAGGTTATACTAACATGCTACCAACTGTGATATATGCGTAATAGACGTACAGGTATGTGGTTAATATATGTTAACGAGATGCAGAGGTTGAGTCAAATGAGATGACGTCATGGAAAGTTGCCGGCGGGTCAAGCGTGCCCTAGGCCGTGAATAAACCATTCAGTATCCAGAACTCGAAGTGTTCAGACGTCGTACTTTCACATGGTGTCAGATGAGAAAGGATGCCGCCCGCTAATATGTTGCCGGGTTTGCGGCCTCCTGGTCAGCTTGTGATCAGCCACAATGCAAGATCGAACTGGAAAACATGGATCAGAGCATATGATATTTACGCTACTGCGGCAGGTGTCGTATTGAAGACGGAACGAGTGCAATGCTGCATCTTTCTTCACGTAGCCGGCGAGGAGGCGCAGAAGGTTTTTGCTAATATGGATATCGCTCTCGCTGATCAAGATGGGATCGTGCCACTTACAGAGGCATTTAGGATTTATTGTGTCGGTAAATGTAGTATCATTATCACGCGTTATAAATTCAATTCACATAATCAAGCGTCAGAAAATATGGCTACGTACATTACGGCGTTAAGAGACAAAGTCAAAGACTGTGAGTATGGGACCATGGAGGAGTCGCTGTTGCGCGATCGAATTGTGGCTGGCGTTAAAAATGTGAACTTACATAACAAATTGCTTCAAACTACTGAGTTAACGTTGATAAAGTGCATAAGTATGTGTGAAATGAGTGAGTTCAGTTCAGATCTGTTGGAGGACACCAAATCAGACATTGAAAATAAGGAGGTGGATTTCATAAGGAATTATGCTAATGCTCGTACCGGTGCACCGGTGGTTCGATCAGCGGCGACGCCATCTTGGAAATCGCTATCTTGGAATTCCGGCGGCGCCGGTGCAGGAGAGTTCAAGATCCACTGCCAGAATTGTGGATATGAACACCGCTGGGGAGTCTGCCCAGCGAAAGGCACGGCTTGCATAGCCTGTCGGAAGATCGGGCACTTCGGTAAAGTCTGTAGGAGCAGACTGGGCAGAGTCAACAAACTTAACATCGAAGAGCCCGACCCTCACAATGATGAGCAAGACCCGGATCCGGCGGAAGTCAATGTCCTGGCAACGGATCTGTTTGTCGGTGCCATCGACCGCGGTGCTGGTCGGGATGCCGAGCTGTGGCATGCAATCGTTCGGGTGAATGGTTGTCCTGTCAAGTTCAAGCTTGACACCGGTTCGGAGGCGAACGTACTGCCGAGGTACGTCTTCGACAGAGTTGCTCCGGGGCGGCTGACGAACACCAGGTGTTCATTGGTGACGTTCTCCGGTCACCGGTCACGCCTGACGGGGAGGCACTGCTGGACGTCAATGACAGAGTGCTTAAGTTCCAAGTGGTGCCAGATTGCCAGCCTATTTTGGGCAAGCAGGCTTGTGTGACGTTGAACCTGCTGGCGCGGGTGGATGAGGTACACTGCGCTACGCCGACGAACATTTCCAAGCCGACGAACATTCCGGTGCCGACAAACATTTCCGGGTCGACGAACAGTGCCAGCGCTGGGGCAGAGAAGCTGGTAAGCGAATACAAAGATGTGTTTCAGGGTTTGGGGTTGATTAAAGCGAAGGCTGTCATTCATGTTGATAAGTCTGTTCAACCTGTCATTGATCTGCCTAGACGGATCCCGTTTGCCATTCAGAGTAAGGTACGTAGTGAGATTGATCGTATGGTGGAGTTAGGTGTCATAGTGGAACAGGATGAACCTACCGAGTGGGTTAATTCTATTACCATCGTAAAAAAAAAAAAACTAGATTAGAATTTGTCTGGATCCGACTAAGTTGAACAAAGCGATAAAGAGGGGGCCTTTCCCTACTAAAACTATTGATGAGATCTTTGCCAAAACGGCCGATGCTAAGTATTTTTCAGTTTTGGATGCAAAGACAGGATATTCGCAAATAGAATTAGATGACGAAAGTTCACGTTTGTGCACGTTTAATACTCCATGGGGCCGGTACAGGTATACCCGTTTTCCTTTTGGCATCAAAACAGCCGGTGACATTTTTATTCAGGAAATGCACCCAGTCATGGGCGATATACCCGGTATCGGGATAGTCACGGATGACATTTTGGTATATGGGTCAACGGTTGAGGAGCACAACGAGCGGCTCCGAGCTGTGTTGGACCGAGCTAGGTCAGTTAATCTAAAGTTAAATGATACTAAGTCATTGTTATGTAAGACTACAGTCAAATATGTAGGTCATCAACTTACCCAGCATGGTGTGAAGCCTGATCCAGACAGAATACAAGCAATAGTTGACATGCCAGAGCCGCGTGACAAACAAGGCGTCCAAAGGTTCCTGGGCATGGTTGGATATGTACACAAGTTCATACCTAACATGTCCGAGATAGCCAAACCACTATGCACGCTCCTAACTAAGGACGTGGCGTGGCACTGGCAAGCCGAACAGTAGGGTGCGTTTGATAAGTTGAAGGAGAAGTTAAGATCTGCTCCTGTGTTGTCATACTACAATGTTAAGAAACCTGTTGTCATTCAAGTAGATGCTTGTCAGTCAGGTTTAGGGGCTGTGTTAATGCAGGATGATAAACCAATCGCACTCGCATCTCGTGCGCTTAACTCGGCGCAGTGTGGTTATGCCACTATCGAAAAAGAAATGCTCGCCATATGTTTCGGATGTCAGAGGTTTCCCCATGGGGAACCGGGTTAGAATAGTTCCCTTGCACCCCCTTGCAGATCGTAAAAGGCGACAAATGGGGCGACTTGTTTGCCGTGAGTCGCGGCTCGTGTCGGTGGAGGAAGGGATCCTGGTGCATGAGGTCTTCAGGGAGCTGCGGCTTCCTGTCGACCAATACTGCACTTTGGCCCCGACTTCACCTAGACGAGGGGTTGGACTGGCCCGGTCCAATCAATCGGCTGGTCACGCCAAGCCCTAGGAGTAGTACTATGAAAAATGTATTTATCTGCAAAATTATATTTATACATATATGTATATATACATACATACATGGATCCACATTTTTCACTACTCATAGAAGGCGGTGGCTAGGGTCAATCCGGTAATGATCTTCCATTTTGGTAGATCATTGCTTGAGTATATCACCCCTGTATCCTTGGTGTGTAACTGCTGGGTATCCGCAGCTCTGCACACCCCCCATGTGGGGCTCCGTGGTGGGTGAGGAGCAAGGGTGACGAATCAAAACAAAACTAAATATGGATACTAAAAACCCCCCCCCTCAAACTGGAAAGAAAAGAAGAGCTGACTCGGATTCCGATTCGGAAATCCAAACTCAACAAACCCAACAATGGCCTAGATTCATAATGATTGAATCTAGTGTACCCGACCAACCCATTATGAAGCTATCCCCTTTTGCCATACAAAAAGGCATCATGGGGATTGCTGGCACGGTCAAGGATGTTAAAAAACTGCGGTCTGGCCATATTCTTGTGGAATGTGCGAGGAAGGCTCATGCCGACAATCTGCTACGTGCAAGCACGCTAGCAGGCGTCGCCATCAAAGCCTCTCCTCATCGCACGCTCAACTCTAGTAAGGGAGTGATCCGTACTAGAGATCTGGACGATTGTGATGAGGATGAAATCGCACAGGAACTTAACCCAAGGTGTATTAAACGTTCGACGGATAGTGATTAAAAAGGATAACAAGTCCATAAAAACAGGGACGTACATCCTCACGTTTGATACACCGTTTCCGCCCAAGAATTTGAAAGTCGGATACCTCAGCGTTGCAGTGGATTTGTTCATACCAAATCCGCTCCGCTGTTTCCGATGCCAGAAATTCGGTCATGGTAAGGATTCATGTCGTAGCGAAACGACATGTTTCCGGTGCGGTCAGAAGGGTCACGATGGCACTGAGTGCCATGACCAGGCAAAATGTGTCAATTGCCTGGGTGACCATATGGCCGCATCCAAAGACTGTCCTGTTTGGATCAAGGAAAAATCAATTCAACATGTAAAAACAGAGAATGGGCTGAGCAATCCGGCAGCTCGGAGGATGGTTGAAGGTAATACACCTTCACCAACCACCAGAAGCTATGCCGCGATACTGAAGCCTTCAAACAGGTCAGTCGACTGCCAGACCGAGTTAACGTGGTTGACTGGGGAGAAGCCTAAGGCGGTACCCCCAGTCCATCACTTGACCGGGCCAACAAAGAAAACAACGTCGGTGCAAACGCCAGGGATTCCGAGTCGGAGTCGGAGTCCGCATAAAGAAAAAAACCAACCATCAGTCGAGCCGAGCCCTATTAAAAAGGCTACGGTTCTAAAACGTAAACCAAAAGTTGTTTCGGATAGAGTCCCGAAAGGGTCTCTGTCCCTAACTAAAAACAGATTCGAGGCGATGGAAGAAGTAGAGATGGCTGAGGCCTCGACTAGTCGAGACCGCAGTCTCTCCCCCAAACCTAAGGGGAGGGGGAGAACACCTGTCACTGCCCCAAAATGACAGTGAGAGGTGGTTCTCTGCTTCAGTGGAATTGTAGAGGTTTCAAGGGCAGCATTAAAGAGTTATCTCTTCTGTGCTGCAACCTCAACCCTCTTGCCATTTGCTTACAAGAAACTCACTTGAGAGCTTCTGAGAGTTGTAGTCTTAAAGGCTACATCAATTTTGACAAATCCGCACCGGATGGAGACCGGGCCGCTGGCGGCTCCTCCATCCTGGTTAGACTTGATATTGTATGTACGCCAGTGGCGTTAGACACAACACTACAGGCTGTAGCTGTTCGTCTGACGCTACATAAGACTATAACTCTCTGTTCCATCTATGTTCCTCCGAGCTCCATTCTCACCTTACAAGAATTGGATGCTCTTGTGAGCCAGTTACCGTCCCCATATTTACTCATGGGTGACTTTAACGGCCACAACCCACTGTGGGGAGGGACCACTAGGAACCCAAAGGGCAAGAGGATTGAGGACCTTGTGGACGGTCATGCACTGTGTGTATTGAACGATGGTTCATGCACATATCTGCATCCCGCCTACGGAACATACTCTGCGATCGACCTTAGCATTGTTGAACCAGAGCTGGCGCTGGACTTTTCGTGGAGGGTCTGGAACGACCTCTGCGGGAGCGACCACTTCCCAATTATTCTTAATTGTGAAAGGGCGTCTCCCGTAGAGCGAGAGAGGAGCTGGCGGCTGCGTCAAGCCGACTGGCCCTCCTTCCAGACCCTGTGCCGCGAGGAGTTCACTCCAGACATCAGTGACATTGATTCATTCACTGAAATGCTGAGGTGGATCGCAGATAAAACTGTTCCGAAGACTTCTGCAATTCCCAAGCGTCTCACGCCTCCATGGTTGGATGACAGCTGTAGGGGGGCTATTAAGGAACGGAAAAAAGCTCAGCGTAGATTCCACAGGAGACCGACTGCTGAAAATCTGGCGCTCTTTAGAATTCTGCGGGCTCGCGCTCGCAGAAATCAAAGAAGCGCGGAGGCAGTGCTGGAGACGATTCGTTTCTGGCATTAACACGGGCACGCCATTGGGCAAAGTCTGGACGATGATCAGAAGAATCAAGCGAAGGGGAGATGATTCTTCTGTAGTCCAGCACTTGAAGCACAATGGCACCTTTCTCACCTTTCTCACATCACTCAATGAAATAAGCGAAGAATTGGCTCGTGCCTTTGCTGGAAATTCGTCTTTGGCAAGCTGCCTCCCGGGCTTTCTGGCCGTCAAGGAACGCCAAGAGCATAAGCTCTTGGACTTTTCCTCTGACGGCAGGGAGCACTACAACTCCCCATTCAGTATGGGTGAGTTGAGGTGTTCTCTAGAAAGCTCGCATGATACAGCAGTTGGACCTGATGGAATCCATTATCAATTCCTTAAGCATCTCCCCAAATCTGCACTGAGACTGTTGCTTCAACTCTTTAACAACATCTGGGAGTCGGGTGTCGTCCCCGCCTCTTGGCGGGAGGCGACAGTAATACCGATTCCCAAACCTGGTAAAGACAAGAGTGAAGCTAACAACTACCGCCCTATAGCCCTCACAAGCTGCATCTGTAAAACCATGGAGCGTATGGTAAATAAACGCCTCGTCTGGCTACTGGAGTCAGGGCACCACTTGTCCGACCTCCAATGTGGCTTCAGACGAGGCCGCAGCACCCTCGACCATTTGGTTCGCATGGAGACCTTCATAAGAGATGCCTTCCTTAAGAAGGAGCACGTTGTAGCTGTCTTTTTCGATCTCGAAAAAGCCTATGACATAACGTGGCAGCATGGCATTATGGAGGATCTCCATGCGATCGGCCTTCGTGGTCACCTGCCAAATTTTATCAAGAATTTTCTGGCGCTCAGGCATTTTCGCGTCCGCGTCAAGACTACATATTCTAGTCTGCACTCACAGGAATTGTGAGTACCCCAAGGCAGCATACTGGCAGTGACTCTTTTTGGAGTCAAGGTCAACGGTATTGCTGCCGCTGTTAAAAGGGGGGTCTCCTCTAGTCTTTTCGTGGACGATTTTGTTTTATATTATAGAGGTACTGGTATGAATGTCATTGAGAGACAGCTTCAATTGTGTATAAATGGGATTCACCGATGGTCAGTTCTGAATGGATTCAGATTTTCCAAGGCCAAGACAGTCTGCATGCACTTCTGCCAGTTGCGCAGAGTGCATGCAGAGCCAGAGCTGACCCTCGATGGGGGATCCCATAAAAGTTGTCAAAGAAACCAAATTTTTGGGTCTCACTTTTGACACGAGGCTGTCTTTCGTGCCTCATATCAAGTACCTCAAAACGCGATGCCTGAAAGCGCTAGACGTTCTGAGGGTGTTGTCCAGTTCAGAGTGGGGAGCGGTCAGAGATGTTCTGCTCGCCGTGTACCGAACCCTAGTTCGGTCACGGCTAGACTACGGCAGCATAGTATACGGCTCCGCAAGGAAGTCGTATATTGGGCTGCTGGACACGGTGCATCACCAGGGGCTGCGTCTGGCCATTGGTGCCTTTCGCACCTCTCCAGTTCAGAGCCTATATGTCGAAGCCAACGAGCCATCACTTGACACTAGGAGAACCAAACTGGCCATGCAATATGTTGTCAAATTAAAAACAAAGGCATTGAATCCTGCGTACAGTTGTGTTTTTGAGACACACAACGACTCCAAGTATGAAGCCAAGCCAAATTTCATTCGGCCCCCTGGGGCTCCGGATGAAACCTCATTTGGAGGCTTTGTACTTTGATCTGGATGTATTACAGGATACCCAGGTCCCAGAACATCCCCCGTGGTCGTTGAGAAAGCCATCAGTCATCCTCCGACTCACGGAACTGAGGAAGTCTGGGACACATCCACTTGAGTATCAACGACTGTACGCAGAGATTCAAGGCCAGTTTGAAGACCACTTCTCCATGTATACCGATGGTTCCAAAGTCCTAAGCCGGGCAGCTGCTGCTGGAGTTTGCCAGGGCAAGAAATTTGGCGTTCGGATGCCCGATCAGAGCTCGATTTTTACGGCGGAAGCCCGAGCACTCCTTCTCGCATTGGAAGTCATTGAACTGTCCAACCACACGGAATATGTAATATACAGCGATTCGTTTTCCTGCCTGCAAGCTGTTGCTGGGCTAAAAACGGACCACCCTTTCGTGGCAAAGGTCATTTACAAAATGAACCAGCTAGCAACAGATGGATATGACATCCATTTGTGTTGGGTGCCTGGCCATGCCGGCATCCAGGGAAACGAATGAGCTGATCGGGCTGCGAAGGAGGCTCTGAACTATGATGTTGAGCCGTGTCTGATACCCCACTCTGATCTGAAACCATTAATAGCCACCCACATCAAATCCAAATGGCAAAATGAGTGTAAAACATTAATAAACTTAAAGAAATTGAACCATCTGTGGGAAAACCACCACATTCTCATGTGGGGGGTCGGCGGGACCAAGTGGTCCTTAGCCGCTGCCGTATTGGCCACTCGTGGCTAACACATGTTTTCCTGCTCAAGGGGAACCCTCCCCCTGAATGTATTGGATGTCAGTCCCCACTGACAGTCAAGCACATTTTATTAAACTGTGTTGATTTTATGGCACTGCGCCAACAATTTTACACTGCAAACAGCATGCATGACCTTTTTACCAAAGTTAAACAAGAAGACATTTTAGCTTTTTTTAGGGCAGCTGGTCTGTACCGCCTCATATAATTCATATAATTCATTAAAACAATTTATATTAATTAATTCTCTCATCTATTTTATTTAATTATATGATTTTGGGCTTTTAAAAATTAATGTGTCTATTGACACCTAACTGATTGTATGCTTTTACACTATATGTAAAGGCGATGGTTGAATAAAAAACAAACAATTCTCGCCGTGAATATGGCCTATGCTGCCGGCACGGCGTAAAGAAACCACCAATCAAATCAAATCAAATCAGAGGTTTCATGAGTATATTTTTGGCAAAGAAGTTCAAATTCAAACCGACCACAAGCCGTTGGTGGCGATAATGCAGAAACCAATACATAAACTTTCAGCGAAGATGCAAAGGATGCGAATGCGATTACAGAATTACAATATCCAGTTATGTCATGTGATGTTTTTTGCAGACACGTTGTCCAGGGCGCATAGCACTAAAGTAGGTCAGGATAGCCTGTTCGATGACACGTTCTGCGTTGCTGCAGTGGACATGCAGTCGTCGAGTTTGTTGAGTAAGATTGTATTTGAATATGATAAAGATGTATCGATGTCTATGTTGATCTCACACATTGAAGATGGGTGGGACACTACACACATACAAACACCACCATGTCTGAGGCAGTACATTCCGTACAAACACGAGTTAACAGTTGAAAATAATCTTGTAATGAATGGCAATCGGGTGGTAGTTCCTCCAGCTCTTCGGAGTGAAATGATAGAGGCGTTGCATGAGATGCATTTGGGAGTGACGAAGTCCAAGCAGTTGGCGCGTGACTGTATGTTTTGGCCGAACATGAACAAACAAATTGAGGAGAAGGTCAGTCGTTGTGACACCTGCCAAAACAACCGAAAGAATTTGCATAACAAGCCATTGAAAAATCACCCGATCGCCTGTCAACCGTATGATAAAGTTGGTGCCGATTTATTTGAATTAAATCATAAGAATTACCTGATAACTGTAGATTATTACACCAAGTTTCCAGAGGTGACGTTGTTGGGCGATGCGTCGTCTGTCACTGTTATTGAAGCGTTGAAAGATAATTTTGCAAGACACGGTATTCCTAGTCAGGTCATGTCGGACAATGGTCCACAATTTAAGAGTCATGAATATAGGGAGTTTGCACTACACTATGGGTTCAAGGCCATGTATTCCAGTCCACAATATCCTCGTAGCAATGGACAGGTAGAACGGTTTGTCCAGACAGTCAAGGATATGTTAAAGAAGTGTGAGAAAACTGGGGCTGATTTTCAGTTGGCGTTGCTGAATTATCGTAATACTCCGTTGTCTGTCCTGAACGCATCTCCAGCGCAGTTGCTCATGGGCAGGAGGTTGAGAGGCAGGTTGCCTATGGCAGAGGTCATTTTGTTGCCTGAAACACAGGGTCCGAAGGAAAGTCAGACGGCCAAGCGGCAGCGTAGTCAGAAAGTGTTTCATGACCGGAAGTGCGGTAAGGCGCACAAGCCTATTAAAGTTGGAGATAAGATAAAATACAAAAATAATGCTGGGGATTGGAAAAAAGGGGTTATTTTGGGATGAACTGGGTGTAAAAATATACGGATTTTCGGTATAGAATTATATATTAGCAGGGAGCATCTTTATTCTTGAATGAGAGTGTGGGGACAATGTTATGTAAACTAAAAAGCAAGGATGCCATACTCATAGTATGACATGATATAGAATAGGGAAAGATATGTCCTGCATGCTGCCTAGGATTAGGGAGGAGCTGTGTTATATAAGAAACAGTTCAAGGTGTTCGAGGGGAAACTGCCCAAGGGGTGGAAATTTCCTATGTGTAAGTTCTAAGCATGTACCATCACCAAGGAGGGACGTTCTTGGTCGATATATATGGATATATATATATGAATGTAACTGTATACAACTGCTGGTTCACCCCTGTGCCCACAAGAGAGGCCCAACTTCAGCCTCATTTGCATATGCACTCAGGGTGGCGCCTGCAGCTGAGTAGGGGGGCAGCCACCTCCACTGGGGGGTTGGCTCCCACCCCAGCTGTGGGGTCACCTGATTGGCTGACTGCGGGACTGCTCAGTCGCCTGCACTGCCTTGACCATCTGACCACACTAAAAATACGCAAGATGCAGAGAATTATGTAATATGAAGGATCGATGCTCCAGTCACACTGGACACCGGCACTCTAGTCCTGGCTCTTGAGTGAAGCACACATACTTTTGAGCAGGAACCCCAGACACTCTGTCTGATGCTACCTAAATTCACCTATTCAAATTGAGTGTATCCACAGCCATAGGACTCCTGTCCCATGGGCTGTGGGCACTGCTTTCAGTATACAGGCTAAGTGGTAATGAGAACTAGTGTGGACAGAAGGTGAGGAGTGAGGGTGCTAGGTCACATGTAGGGGAATGGACAGTAGTTGCTGCCAAATAAAGCACAACTTATTCACTGTTCATTTGTGTGACTAGTTTTCCTTCCTCTTTTCAGTACTGATTCATGAGTTGGTTTGATTAGGCTAATGGCATCACAGGTGATATGAAGGGGAGAGGTTTGTAGTCTCATGGGGTGCTCACAGCGGCCGAGCAGATCCGTGTTTCTATATGGGGTTTCTGGGAGAGAGTATCAAATTTTGAACGAGTCAGGTAATATGTTGTATCGTAACCGTGTCCAGACTATCAGGGCGCCTGTGGGGGGGCAGCCCGAGCTGGTCGTGCGGACGCAAACTGGGTCAGAATCAGTGCCGAATGTAAACAGTGTGGCTAATCTAAGTAGGTCGGGTCGGCTGATAAGGCTGGCGAGCAGGTTAGACCTGTAGGAGGTCATTGGACATTGAGTGTGCACACGAGTAACATGTGCATGTAGGGTTAAGTTTTGTTTCAGCTATTTCTCGGTGTTGTTGTTATATATATATGGACACTTTATGACGTCAGGCATTACGGCCAGACTAGGAGGACTTAAGTGCTTTGTGCGCTCGGACATTTGCAGCTTAGGTACGCATATATTGTTATTGAATGTTTCTTGGTTATTTTGTAACATTTCATGTTTCAGAAATACTTTGAGGGGGGATGTGATATATGCGTAATAGACGTACAGGTATGTGGTTAATATATGTGAACGAGATGCAGAGGTTGAGACAAAGAGGTATGCAAATGAGATGACGTCATGGAAAGTTGCCGGCGGATCAAGCATGCCCTAGGCCGTGAATAAACCATTCAGTATCCAGAACTACTAAGTTATCTGCTGAACATGCACTAACCTACTAAATAATCCACTCATAAATGTCCTGACCAAAAAGAAGCACAATGTCTGACATCATGATCATGTCTTTGACGTTAGACAACACAAAAGGGGGCAGACATATTCCCCCCACTAAAATACACAAAAAGGAGTCTAACCCACCAGAAACACTGGGTCATGAGCCCACGGGATGGTGGGGGAGTGTGGGGATGGCAGGGACTGGGTTGACGGTATTACACTTCCTCTAGATGAAATCAAAAGCCAGGCTGGTTTCAAAATAGCACACCTTGATATTAGAAGCTTAATTAACTAAATTGACATGCTCAGAGTTGATCTGCCATGGTCAAATATCGACATATTCAGTCTCTGAAACTTGGCTAACAAAAAGCACTGAAGATAAGCTTGCATCAATTAAAGGATACCAGTTAACAAGAGCAGATAGGACCACCAAACTACCTAATGGAAATACTAAGATAGGAGGGGGTTTAGCAATATATTCCAAGTCGAACATTGATGTGGATGATGAGACATTGAGGCGCCTAAACCTATCTAACTCTACAATTGAAACCCAGTGGGTTATAATTAAATGAGAGAACTGTAAGCATATCCCACTAGGGAATGTATATAGGATGGCTAATGGCATCCTTGATACTACACTAGACTTATTAACCAACTATTTGGATCAGATACCAGACTTAGACAAAATGGAGACACTGGTCATGGGGGATTTTAATGCAGATCCAAGCGCAGGCAGCTACACAAATTAGTAATTTTGCAGTTTCACAGGGATTGGAACAGGTCATCAATTCATGCACTTGAATAACCGGGACCAGACGGGATGTCTGAATGAGTTAGAGTGTCCGTCTCCCGTGTTTGTAGATCGTGGGGTCTTGGGTTCGAACCCTGGTCGAGTCAAACCAGGGACTTTAACATTGATATTTGTTGTTTCCTAGCCTGGCGCTCTGGATTATTAGGATAGGACAAGGACTGGTTGGCCCAGTGTCAGGATAATGTGACTGAGTGGGATATCAGGTCATGGTGCTGATGGCCTGGTATTCCAGTGGGGCAGCACTATAAAGTTGCCATGAGTGCACCCTGTCACAATTCGGTACCCGTCCTGATATGACCTTAGATGTTGCTGGGACATAAAACAGCAACAAACAAGCAAACGAATAACCGGGAAAAGACAGACATGAAATACTGTACTACTACAGGGGTGATTAACTATAATATAAGCGATCATAAACCAATCTATGTTATCAAGAAAAAACCTAGGGATGTTAGGGGTCTAATAGAGTTCTGGGGTAGAACTTAGTCAATACTCTACTGATAAATACAGTGAAGCCCTAAAGCAGGAACCAATTGAAAACATTCTCCAAACAGAGGATCCTAAAGCATGTTGGCAACTATTATTAGATAAAATAACACTAGCAGCAAATGAGCATGCACCTATGCTACTCTATAAGCTTAAAGAAAATCGTCCCAAATGGTTATCTAATGAAATCTTAGAGCTACAGAAAGATAGGAATTACTTTGCAAAAAGATTTGAACATACTGGGAGCCCTGAAGATGAATTCATAGCCAAACAACTAAAGAATATAGCAACGGCAGCATACAGAGGTGGAAGGGCCAAGTTTCTTAAAACAGGTATAATTATGAATAAAAATAACTCATGGAGGATAGGGTAATTAATGATATAGCACCTGCACAGACAGACAGTGGAATCTTACCGATGAATTGACAGGGGATAAAATACCTAGGGGAGAGTTAGCAACTTTCATAAATAACTACTTTGTCGATATTGGTGAAAAACTAGCAAATCAATTAGAGAATATATCACTTAATGACAAAATATACCACCACAACGTTAATACTCACCAATTTGAATTGCACCCAGTCACAGGTTTGTTTGTTGTTGTGTTACATGCTAGCAACATCTAGGGTCATATCAGGATGGGTACCGACTTGTGACAGTGCGCACTCATCATGACTTTATAGTTCTGCCCCACTGGAAGACCAGGCCGCCAGCACCATGACCTGATATCCCAGTCAGTCACATTATCCTGACACTGAGCCAACCAGTCCTTGCCCTATCCTAATAATGCTGAGCACCAGGCTAGGAAGCAACCAGTATCAATTTTTAAGTCATTGGTTTGACTCGACCATGGTTTGAACCCATGATCTACCAGTCACAGAGCAAGAACTTATTAAGAAAGTGCATTTACTCTCTGAATACAAGTCATCAGGGCTACACGACCTAAGTTCCAGGCTCATCAAAGATGCCATGCTAGCACCGGCTACTGAATTCACATATCTAACTAATCTAATTATGTATACAGGTATCTACCCAGATGCATGGAAAAGGGCAATGATTGTGCCAATCCTGATAACATCGAACCCTAAAATGTGTCATGACCAAGACCTATATCACTTCTTCCAATACCAGGCAAAATAGTAGAGCAACTAATCCATGACCAAATAACAGAATTTTTTTAAAGTACAGGTTACCTGGCAATAGAACAAAATGGTTTCAGGAAGAATCTTTCCACAACCAAAGCAGTGGCATGTGTGCTTAACACACTAATGACAGGGGTGGATCAAGGAAGATTATCTATTGCTGTCTTCATAGACTTTCGTAAAGAATTTGATACTGTAGACCATAAACTTTTAATAGAAAAAGTGGCAAATAGTGGTCTGGGCACAAGGACAACTAAACTGCTAAAAGAAATTACCTACTAAATCGTTCACAGTATACTACTAACTAGACTTGAAGGGGTTGATTCCTCACTGAGAGAAGTGAAGACATGGGTACCACAAGGATCTACCCTGGGCCCACTATTATTCCTAATCTACATTAACGACCTCCCACTAGTACTTGAAAAAGTAAAGGGAAGCATATTTGCTGGTGATGTGGCACTGGTAGCTATAGACACTGATATAAAAGTTGCTGAAACCGTAAACCATTGGAAAAAGGAAAATAAGCTCTGAATAAATATTATAAAAACTAAATATGTAATATTTGCAACTAAAACTAAACATTCCAGCTCACCAATTGTCAGTATAAAAATAGGAGAGAGTATACTTAAGGAGGCAACAAAGCTCCAAACTATACAAAATAGAGGGTTGTGCATGGTATTTAAAGGAAAAACACTACATACCATTGAGATGCACAACAAAGCTAAACTAGATTCTCTAAATATTTGCAGAGACAAGCACATATTAGGCCTAATGTACCACAGCGCGAAAGACCCATATTACACAGACACACCTACACAAACCACACATGCAGCACAAGCCACTCTCCTGAAAGTGCCACATGTTAAAACTAGTCAAATGAAAAAGTCACCGGTTGTTCTGGGGGGAGCACTCTGGAACCAACTACCAGCATGTGTCAGGAGAGTGATTGTTACAAAACTTTTAAGATAAACCTCCATGCACATTTAAATCAACCAGCCTAGGCCAAAGCAGATCGATGCCACACTGGGGTCAGTGTTGCCATTCCTTTCCCTGTCCCTTCCCCCCCCCCCCCCCTCAAACAAACATACGCTGTAGACTCAAGCAGTAGCGGCCAAAAAAAAACATCTACAATGGAACGAGCCTAGAAAAGATTCTAGTTGGATCCTACTCAGGTACATGATTAATCAATATTAACTTACTTACTAACTCAATAGTTAGATTAGCATGAACACCAGTTCAATCACAAAGGCCCACCCTACATCCCGTGACATCGCGTGATGTCTCCACTATAAGATAATCAGTTATGCCCCTCCCCTACTAACGCTTACCATACTAGTCTAACATAGTTATCTCCCCGTATAGGTTTCTTTTTTCTCTTATCTTGTTCTTTACCTGTCAATCATGTACCGTTGTTTTTCTTATTTTCCTGTAATTGTCTATCTATATTGTTGTAGATTTGTTTACTGTGTAGTGGCAATTGTCATTAGGGCTGGAAGACCAGTGCATTAGCACTGACAACATGTTATTCAGAGGAATACATACACTTGAACAAAAAAAAGGGGGGAAAAGGAGTATGTCTAGGTAAGTATTTTGCTTTAGAAAATGTTATTATTATTATCCTCTTCTTTGATGCAGGCTTGTGGTAGCCTATGCAAAGCTCGTAGCTCTCAGCTCTAATGGTATGCAGCCTTGAAATCATACAGGAGTGTTTCTCTGGCCCAGGCCCTGTCCAGCGCATTCTTGAATTGATTCATGGTAGCTGCTTCCACCACTTCTCCCGGTAGCTCATTCCACATGTTTATCACTCGATGTGAAAAGAAGGCCCCTCTGAGTGAGCTGTTGTACCTTGGCCTGAAAAGCTTCTTGGAGTGACCTCTGGTATTGCTTCCCTGTATGCGTCTGAATAGCAAGGCCTCATCCACATTATACTCAGCATTCAGGAACTTCCATGTGTTGATCATGTCCGCACGAAATCTTCTGTATGTGAGGCTTGGTAACTTGAGTCTCCTGAGTCTGTCTGGATAACTAAGGTCCTTCAGATGTGGCACTAGCTTAGTTAACCTTCTCTGAACAGCTTCAATGGATTTAATATCCTTCTTCAACGTTGGGTGCCATATAGAGACTCCATACTCTAGTATTGGCCGTACTTGGCTCTTGTACAAAGTGATCAGCATCTTTTCGTCCAAGTATTTGAAGGTTCTGCGAATCATTCCCACAATCTTATTAGCTTTGGATACGGTTTATTGTATGTGCTGGGAGAAACTTAGCCTATTTATGTTTTTATCATATTATGCAGCTTTAATTTTAATCAACCGATGTAGACAATTATTTGCCATAAAATTATAATTTCTGACTTGGCCTTAGAAAACTGTTAGCATTGCTTGCTAAGAATGAATTTTACTTGCTGCAATTCTTTTGTAATTGTGAACTTTTAACTTCCAAAGTGTCTCTCGACATATAGTTGTTGTTTTGTGCTTTTACATTCTGTGTAGAGGCAATGACCCGATAATAATACGTCAGAAGAAGATTTGAACACTTCACAGTGGTTATGGCCTTGCCTGTATCGTTCATTAAACCAATTTTCACCAATTTATCTAGAATTTTACCTACCCTGAAATTTGTTGTCGTTGTAATTCTGAGCCTTTGACTTCAAAAGTATCTCTAGACACATAGTTGATTGTGTTCTTTTACATTCTCTGTAAAAGCGATGGCTTGACAATAATATAACAGAATAAGATTTGAACTATTTGCGCCTTGACTATGGCCTTTACTACTGACACAACATTGGCAACTACCACCCCATATCACTCCTACCTCTGCCAGGCAAGCTGATAGAGAAATTAATGTACAAGCACATGAACCATCTAGATAGTAAGAAAATACTAAATGACAAACAGCAAGGGTTCAGAAAGGAATTCTCCACAACAAACCTATATCCAATCTAACAAATAACACACTGAGAGGTATGAATGAAGGTGAACAAATAACTGCCACATTAATAGATTTTAGCAAGGCATTCGATACAGTGAATCATGATATAGTGATAAAAAAAGCTAGAAAGAGTAGGAATAAGAGGAAGAACTCTAGACTGGATAAGGAATTACATCAGTGATAGAAGTCAGAGAACAAAAGTAAATGGCAAAACATCAGAAAGTATACAGGTAACCTATGGAGTCCCTCAAGGTTCAGTATTAGGCGTACTCCTCTTCATCATTTACATCAATGTTCTGGAGAAGTCCTTAGAGGGAATCAAATTCCAACTATATGCTGATGACACCGTGATCTACAGAACAAGCTATAGCAGAAAAGAGAGCAGAGATAAGCTGAATGAGAAACTAGTAGCTTTAGATAATTGGTTTAACTCCAACAAGATTTCCATAAACCACAAGAAGTCAAAGGTGCTAGTGTTCGGCAGTGGGAAAATCAACTATGGCACTGAGGAGCCAATAAGTTTTGGAGGAAAATTCTTGATTGTCAGACCAACTACAGATATCTAGGGATAAATTTTGATAGGAATCTAAACTACTATGATAAGAAAAAAGAAGTTATCAAGAAGGCAAACCACAAAATCTAGATATTAGTGAATACCAGAAAATACCTAACTACAAATATGGCTATTGAAATCGATAAAGGTATGATACTACCATACTTCAACTATCGTGATGTAGTATATATGGGGGTTAACAAAAATATGTTGAATAAACTACAAAGACTACAAAATGGAGCACTTAAGATGTGTCTGATGGTGGAAGATAGACATACCAACTGATGATCTCCATAGGAAAGCAAGAGTCAATGCACTAAATGACAGGAGAAAAGCACATCTCAAAATAGCAGCATTCAGGGAGACAAGGAAGCCTGGGAGGGTGCAGGTAACAACAAAGGCAACAAGATGTAGTGATGGCCCCAGACTGATAATAAACAGAGCAAAAAACAGATCATATGAGAGGAGTACCGAGTACATGAAGGCAACAGAATGGAATACACTGGGAGTAGAAGAAAGAAGTTCAGGGACAATAGAAACATATACAAAATTAATCAAAAGAGAGCTAAATGCACTGCTAGACTAATGACAACAACAAATAAAATGAATTAAGAAAGATAAATAAATAGAAAATACACTGATAATTCAAGCAAACTCTTAGAGGGTACATATAATACATACAGAAGGTAAACTTTAAACTTTAAATAAAAAACTAATGACCACTAAAACAGCATGGTGAAAACAGTCAGAGACTATTGGTAACCAAACAACTATCCGATTGTAGAACGAACAAACTGACAGAGGTTTGGGGGATGTGGGAGAATGATTACAAACAGAGAAAGAATGCATGCAGTAGATATCTACACAACAACAAGGGAGTCACAAGACTATTACTGTCTACTGGCAAAAACAAGTCATTAGACTTAACCATTATGGGCACCATAAATACACCCATCACAAAAAAAAAGAAAAAAAAGCAATCACCACTAACTAACTAGCTAAGAACGTGTGTGAACCCTGCAGGATGCCGCCAGATGCCATGCTGACTTTCCGGACGCGGCTTGCTGTCCTGGTTGTCGTCCTCTTCTGCACAATGATGCTTTTTGGCTACTTGTACACCTACATGAAACCCAGGGGGCGCCACGCTAAGATCAAGACGCTGACGTCACGCTTCTTACAGGTACAGTAAAACCTCTCTAAATCGACCGACCATGCGGCCGACTTTAAATGGTCCGTTTATGGAGGTGGTCAGTTTAGTTTTTTTTTAAATAGTTACAATGGTATTGTATGGGCGATCATTCGAGACCCAATTAAAGTGATCAATTTGTGGAGGTGGTTGATTAGAGGTGTTTTACTATATATAATTGTGAGTTTTTTAACTTTATAAGTATTGTAGTGGTCTGCACTGACCTCACGCATGACAAGACGTACTATAGACAGACGTGGATAGAGTGATGATATCAGGGAGCCTAGGTGGTGTAATGATTAGCACACTAGCCTGGGATGTACTAGGTGTGGGTTAATAACACCCGGTGTATGTATATATGTATTCATGTAATTGTAAGCATTAAATGACTTATGAACATAAAGAATTACAATTTCAGGAATAAGGAAAAATTACAATTTCAAGGGGATTAGTGTAGTGGTCTGCACTGACCTCTCAGGCAAGGAGCCACATAGACAGGTAGGCATGGATAAGGTGACAACATCATGGAGCCTAGATGGTGTAATGGTTAGCACACTGGCCAGGAATTCAAGAGATGTGGGTTCAAATCCTACTCTAGGCACAATATTTCTAATTTTCATCACCCTGTGACAGTATCTTCTGACCCACAGTTGATTGTATGGTTTGATCGTCGATGATGGTTGAATAAAAATACGACAAGTTCTCGCCATGATTATGGTTGTTACTGTCTGAACGGTGCTAATGAACCAACAATTAACCAGTCAATCGTATAGGTTAAGCTTGTGTTGTCCAAAAAAATGTGTTTGGCTGCCCTTACTGATAACACCCAAATAACTAAATCTGTGAGGCTGACCTACATACATGAGTTCTTGACGGGTGTTGACTATTGGCTTTCCCACCATTCTGATTATCACACAATAATTCTCATTTTCAGGCTCTGATTAATTATGTTTTCCATGGCCACAATTTTGTATAATTGTGAACTTTGAAATACACGTGTCTTATGATATATAATTACTCGAGAATTACCTGATGAATAGGAAACAAAAATAAATGTACGACGGAACACAAAATATGACAGAACACAAGTTCTCGCTGATCCCAACATTACTTGCATGATGAATAATGAACTCCAAAAATTGTCCCAGTCCTGATATGACCCCAAATGTTGCTAAGACGTAAAATAACAAGAAACAAACAAACCAAAGATTGTTTATTTGATATGTTTGTAGAGCAAAGGCGGCCAGCAGTCGCTCATGGAGCAGCGTCTTGCGATGTCCCCCATGCAGCATGACGTCACAATCGTCACGGCCTACCTGAACATCGGCTCCTTCCAGAAGGGCGAAGGTGACCAGGTGTTCAAGCCGGAAACCTACCGGAAGTGGATCAAGGTCTTCCACCAGATGACGAACCCCGTGATTGCCTTCTTCGATACTGAGCGGGACGCGACCATGTTCGAGGTGCTGCGGTCCCAGCTGCCGGCTGACCGGACCCGGGTGGTTCGGGTGGTGCGCTCCGACATGTGGGCCTTCTCCCTGCGGCCCGCCATCGCCAAGCTCTTCTTGCAGGCCTTCTACCCGAAGCACCACCCGAACACGGTCATCGCCGACTACTCGTGCGTCATGCACGCCAAGTACGAGTTCATGGCGACGGCCATCAGGGAGAACCCGTTCGCCACGCGCCATTTTGCGTGGCTCGACGTGGGGCTGTTCCGCGACCAGCGCCAGCCCGGGGTCTTCTCGCTGCATCTCCCGCCGCACTTCGACGCCGGGCGCGTCGCGTACGGCGAAGTGTACGCGCTCGCCAACGCGACACGGCTGACGGCGCGGCAGATCGTGCAGCGTAACCTGGTGTGGGTGTGCGGGTGTTTCTTTGTGGGGCGGCACGACGTGGTGGCGCGCTGGGTACGCCAGTATCGCGCCTTCGCGGAGAGGATGGTGAAGGCGGGGTGGGTGAGCACTGACCAGCAGGTGTTGTACTACATGTTCCAGGCCCAACACAACACCTCCGCACTGCTCGACGTCCACATCCAGCCCTACCGCCAAGTGGCCAGCCTCAACCCCTGGTTCCATCTCGCCTACTCGTGCGTCAAGCAGACCAACAAGACGCTGTGAACACCGGGGCAGGACAGTTATCGGCATTGTTGTTTTTGTTATTAGTAATTGTTGTTAGTATTATTGTTTTGTCTGTTAAAAAAAAGTTAAAAAGTTAATCAAACGTTAAAAAGCAATTTAATTTTTTTATTATTAGGCCAAATAGAAAAGAAATAGTGATCATCCCCGCCCGTACCTGAAAAATCCCCCGCCATTGAATTATTTATTTTTAACTGTTAAATGGAGAGGGTGGGTGGAGTGAACAATGGAAAGGGGAGTGGAGAGTGGGGTGGATGGAGTAAGAAATAGAAAGTGGAGTGAAGAGGGGGGAATGGACAGGGCAGTGGGGGAAAGGAATCGAGAGGGATGTGAGGACTGGTAGGGAGGGGACTGGGAAGTGGAGGGAGCAGGGTCGAGAGTGGAGGGGAGGGGGAATACAAAATATAAACGCCTTTCCGACCCAGATTTTTATTTCAAAAGGACGATCACCAACTTCTTTTTTTTATTTCACCTTAGTATTATTTTTTAATAGTATTATTTTGTGTCTGTTTATTTATTTTTTATTAAGGAAAAACTTCATTAATCAGATTTTTTTTAAATTATAATTTTTGTTATTTTATTAATATTTTGTGTTAGTACTTAAACTAAAGTTGCATAGTCGGATGGTTTTGAGCATGTCATTTTCTGAGGTAAATATAGCATGTGGATCGTTTTAAAGGACTAGCTATTGAGATATATGAAGTGCGAACACGCTAAATTAATATTGGCATTCATCTGCTTGTGCAGTGACAGGTTTTATTAAATCGACTTTGTATTCCCTTCTATGCAGCAACAAATGCTTAACAGGTGCACCAGTATTTAAGTAAAGTATGTAGAATCAAATCTAGATAAATATTTTGGTTTTGAAAATTTGATGTTTCCATCGGATTATGGAGCCTTAACAATATTCAATTTAATACTGTATTAAAGTTGCATAGTCCGATGGTTTTGAATTTCTATATTTTTTCTGAGATAAATATATTTGATCGATCACTAGTATCTAATTTACATTAGTACAAAGTTACTTTTATTTTAAATGGTAAACTTTTGAGATATTTTGAGTGCAAACATGGAAAATTAGTTTTGGCAAGCTTGGCAAAAACTTTGTCACCATAGCAGTAACAGGTTCTGTTAAATTGACTCAGTATCACCTTCTACGCAGAAACAAATGCTTAATAAGTACATCAGTATCTAAGTTAGATATGTCAAATCAAATCTAGATAATTGGTTTGGTTTTGAAAATTTGATAATTCATCGGACTATGCAGCTTTAATCTGAAGTGATAACAGGCGGAAATGATGTGCTAATCTGAGGCGAAATGGGGTCGAAGGGTGGGGGTAATTTGTATGTGGGAGGCTGGCGGGTTCAGGGAGGGGGGGGGGGTGTAATGTAGGTCACCCACAAGTGACTTCGGCACTGAGTTTATGGCGTCACAAGTAACCTTGATCTAATTTATGCTGACATTAAACGGACAGCTACAAACAGACAACTACAAAACAAATATTAAATTAACTTACTATTCCCTTCTATGGAACAACACATGTTTAAAAAGTGCACCAGTGTTTAAGTTGGATCAAATCTGGACAAGCGTTTTGGTTTAGAAAAATTGCTGCTTTAATCAGACTGTGCAGGTTTAGTGGGATCAAGTTCCTTATTACTGGTTAGTGATAGTCAATTCTGTGGGCTGGTTGTCGATTTGAATATGAATCCAGCAGGGTCGGTGCTGAAAGCATTTAATTGTAAATGTTGCATGCAACTTATGCTGTCATCACATTTTATGTTGTTCAGAGGTCTACAAAGTAGACTTCCTCTCTTAAACATTCCGTTATCTATGTTCTATGCTAATTTGAGGTTGAGGTTGAATCAATCGACTTTTTATGTTCTAGCAACATTTGAGGTCCTATCAGGACACAGGCGGTTATCATCCAGGTGCTGGGGGGAGGGGGGGGGCCTCAGCGTTGCTTAACCATGGCAATGCTGACACTTTATACTATTTTGAAAGTATCATACTTTTTTCAAGAGAAAACTACTTTTCATACTTTTTTCAGGTGTAAATACTTTTTGGTGCCAAAAATTGCCAACATGGTAATTAAAAACTCATTATACTTAGAATTAGAAATTTAATGAGATTGAGAGATGTGCTTTGCTAGTCTCTTTGCAGGAGTTGTGTGTGTTCTGTTGAGTAGAGCTTTTGCTGAGCTCTCTGGTGTCAGTTACCATGTGACAGTGCACTGAACTTTGCAAAACTGAGGGCTCAACAACCACCACTGCAGACATCATTCATGAAGCATGTTCACAAGCAGCACATGTTAGCTTTACTATATAACAAATGGTTACAAATCACGGTAAGTTGACCCTTATTTATACTTAAATTATATATATTTGTTGCTTGTAAAATCCAGAGTGGAAGCACTGCCTTGGGTAGAGGCGAACTGTTCAACGTGATATGGCAACTCTTGTTGCATCTGACAGAACAGTAAAGTCCTTATTTTAATCACACACATGATTAAGATACCCATTGTATGGTGAGACAACACGGGACAATTCCATAGCGGGCCAAGGGGCAGGGTTGCTAACATTGGAAAATGCAAAACCAAAATCTGGTCACATACCTGCCTCAGGTGTGGAACTCCAAGGCAGTGGGTTAGTTGTAGAATAGGCTTTGATTTTGTTGAACTCATAAGTGAAAAAAAAAAGATTAAACTGGGGGGAAATCGGTTTAATTGCGGTTGTTTACAATGTCCCGGAATAAGATGGTTCGGTGAGAGGGGCTCCCATTTCTGGAGTATTAGGTTGATCGTTATAATCTACTCTACTTCAAATTGGAGTGACTGAATGTCATGATTGTGAGCTTTTCAGGGATGATAGTGGTTTCGGGCAGAATAAAAGTGGCAATCAAGCTGATATTATCCTGACGGAAAATTTCCGTCCTAGAGGCTAGCTACCATACCACACCTATATTTTTTTTAATGCCCTCGGGCTGTGAAAAAAGCGGGAAATCCGCTCAAAAACGGAAAAATATAATTCCTGATTTTTAAATTCACAAGTGTCTATTGACACGTAATTGAATGTATGCTTTTACATTATATGTAAAAGCGATGGTTGAATAAACAACCAATTCAATTGAATAAACAAACAATTCTTGCTTTGCCATGATTATGGCCTATGCCGTCGACATGGCATAAAGAAACAACCAATCAATGAATCAATCTTAGAAGTAGATGTTTGAAGGGAAAGAATGACATTAATTTGGCGTGCTCGGCGAAATGCAGAACATCATAGGCTTGCACTGCGTGTAGCAGGCACAGGTTCTGTGATATTGACTTACTATTCCTTTTATGGAACAATAAACTGTTATTACAGTGTTTAAGTTGGATATATATATATATATATATATAATCTAGTCAAATGTTTTTGGTTTAGAAAAGGTGTCGGGCATATGCTTTCATCAGATTCTGCAACTTCAATTGATGCATGTTCAACGTTGATCCACTATGCTGAACTGTTCATCGCTGCTATATTCCTGGGTGCACGTGTGTAGTATTTTCTCACAATTGGAACACCGTATCAGGATTATTACCACTTTGCTATCGTGTGATGTATAATGTACCCCTTTTTTATCATCTTTAAGACATGCGCACATATAGTATTTCTTAGAAGAAAGAATATGTCAACCAAAGATGTAATAGGATCCCCCCCCCCATACATAAATGGGAATCTTCCGGATTTATCCGGAATTGTGGATTTTTGATCTGCCCGACTTACCCCCGGATATGAACTTGCGACCATTCCGGCTTCTGTCACTTTAGAAGTCCAAAAAATGTATAAAATATGTTACTGATGTACTGATTTTTTGTTGTTGTCAGGTCATTCTCATCCATGCTATGTAACACCACATTTTATTCACCGGATTTGCACGAATCACGAAAATGACCAAGTTCATTATTAAAAACTCAGAAATCCACAGAAAATTACACCTCTGAATCTTGATAGCTATCGACACTATATTGATATTCCAAGTTTGGATAGGATGTAATGGAGCTATCAATTTTTGTTTGTATTTTGCTGAGTATTATAAACTTCCCACGTATGTATGTATGAGGGTCATTCTCTCAAACTGGACACTAAATGTGACATGGAAAACAAGAGAAATGTCCATGAAATAGCAGAAATCATTCCAAATCATAGTAGAATACATGTTCATTATCATATGAAGGTTTACATGCACATATGTCAGAGTTGAAGAAAAAAAGCTCTTTCATGTTTTGATTTTGATCTTATACAAATTAAGCAATATGTTAATATCACTTGTGTAGCATGGAAATCAAACACACCCAGAGCATCATTTTAACATGCACAACAAATTCAAACAAGATCTCAATGATTACACTTGGGGGGGGGGGGGGGGGAATGCATGGTGTCAATGTGTAAATTTTCACTTTAGCACAAAATATACTTCTGATGCATTTTGTGGGATAGGGTAAATAATGTAGTATTGCTAACATACTTCAAATATAGAGGCAACAATAATTATTTGACCTGGTACCAATAAAAAAAAGATTCATTATCGTCATTGTAACATGGAAACCAAATATGTGGTGCCCAGTGTCAGAGAATGACCCATGAACAATGTAACATCCAGTTGGGGAATTTAACTTCCGTGTGTTCATATTTACAGTGTGAATAATATTTTAATAGCCACCAACTAGGTAATGTATTGTAGACTCAGTAACTTGTCATGGCACAATGCTGTCCGGTTATTTCTTTCCCAGAAGCCTTTGCATCAGGGCCGGCATGTATATGTATATATGTATAGTCACTACAGAGGGGTTGTTCTTATATTTGTATATAGAGTGCCAATAGTTCTGTCACATAACATAATGTCAGTTGACGAGAGCAGGGTTTTTCAAACTGCTGGTCCTGACCCATTAGTGGATCGCAAAATAAATAAAAATGGGTCGTGACACAGACAAAATCCACACAAAAATTAAGCAAGTGAGAACGACAATCTTATGCTGGGTCGCAATACAAAATGCAGTTCTTGTGTGGGTCACAGCAAAAATTAAGTTTGAAAACCACTGGACTAGAGCATCTTGATTTGGTACCTTATTGTGAAATGCTCCATCTAATCATGAAGTCATCAAGAATAAACATCTTATAAAAAGTAAAACAAAAAGATTGTGTGTATCAATTCATTAATGGTCTCCCTAATGCTGCTCTAATTATGTTTATATTTACCAGCTTCTGGACAATAGTGGGTAAGGTGATGTGTGCATGACTACCAGTGGTGTGGTGCATTGTATTTGGGTTCTTCTTTGCTGCTGGTCCTAAAAAGGGGGAATCGGGGGTAAAAACTTAAATACGTCACAGCTTATCCTAGTTAGGCTTGTTGTGTTCCACATATATCCTCTTTTAAGGCACAGTTAAAAGATAAGCAGTTTGGACCCTGACTGCAAGTCAGGGTGGCGTTTGTCATATATATATAGATTGTGGGAACCCCCCCCCCCCGCCCCCACCACGTGACGTGGGAAATCCTGTGACGTCATCAAGAGCGTGGAAATAAACCAGTACCTAACAAGCACTCACCGTGTCCAGACGTTGGTCATTTCACAGTACACTACATGGTGTCAGATAGAAGGACTCACAATGGCATTAACAGGACTAAAGCCACCAGGACCACTAAACCTTGAGGATAACATGGCCCTCAACTGGGAAATGTGGTACGACTCGTATGAGTTCTACGCAGCAGCGGCCGGAATCAATAACAAACCGGAAAAAACACAGTGCGCGGTATTTCTACACGTGGAAGGAGCGGAGGCCCAAAAGGTATATCGAACGCTGAAAAATGACAGCAACATCATCGACAAAATACAACCGCTAATTGCCGCATTCCGAACATACTGTGAGGGAAAGACAAATATCACCGTCATAAGATACAAATTCAATTCACTGCAACAAACCAACCAGACAATGGACACGTATATTCGTGAATTGCAGTACCGCATCGCACACTGCAATTACAGGGAGCTCACGGAGTCAATGCTCTGCGACAGACTAGTATGTGGCGTCAAGGACACGAAACTGAGGGATCGCTTGTTACAAACAGCAGATCTAACATTAGACAAATGTATCGAGATATGCCGGCTGAGCGAACATCGCTCATCTCTGCTGTCAGAAGCAACAACGCTGATTGAAACCGAGAGAGTGGACGCTGTCAACGTACGCCAAACAACAACAAACACTGTCACACCACGCACGCAATCATGGTCAAGTCAACGCAACAGATCAAGAGCCAGTACGCGCACACAGTGCGGGAGGTGTGGGTACACACACGAGCCCGGACAATGCCCAGCAAAAGGTAAACAATGCTCCAAATGTCACCTAATCGGTCACTTCTCAAAAGTATGTAAAACAAGGAACCCAAGCTTTGCTAATATCAACATGATACAAGTAGATGACAACAACCTACCTCCGAGTGAAAATGAAAGTCATATAGATGAAGAAAATGACTTGTTCGTTGGGTGCATTTCACAACCTGACAGCACCGACACATCACTGTGGTTTACCACCGTGTCACTCGGCAACGAAAAGGTAAAATTCAAGCTAGACACGGGGTCACAAGCAAATATAATCCCCAGAAGCATCTACAAGAAGTTGAAGAACGTCACACTCCACCCTTCCAAGTGCATGCTGATAACATTCTCCGGGGAACGAATCCGATCTGCACAAACGGAAAATGGCTAAGGTACCAGATAACAAGCAACGGCTGCCCAATACTAGGAAGTAAAGACGGCTCACAGATGGGACTCATGCAACGCGTAAACATGATATCGAAGGACAAGCCGAGCACTCAACCAGCAGACGCCAAGGAGAAGAACGAACCAAGCGCAGAATTACTGGTAAATAAATATGATGACATATTTACAGGTCTAGGAAAGATTAAAAGTAACACGAAAATATATGTTGACAAAAAGGTACAGCCATGTATAGACCCACCTAGGCGAATTCCCCACGCAATAAACGATCAAGTAAAAAATGAACTAGATAAGATGATTAGACATGGGGTCATAGTAGAGGAAACGGAGCCCACCCCATGGGTCAGTTCAATCACCATAGTTAAAAAACCAAACAAAATCCGCATATGTTTGGACCCAACCAAATTAAACAAAGCTATTTTAAAGAGTCCATACCCAACAAGGACTATAGAAGTAGTCATTGCAAACACATGAGAGGCTAAATTTTTCTCAGTAATAGACGCCAACAGCGGATACTGGCAAATCGAACTAGATAGAAAGTAGCAAACTATGCACGTTCAATACACCATGGGGTAGGTACCGTTTCACCCGTTTACCCTTTGGAATTAAGACGGCAGGAGACATCTTCGTACAGGAGATGAATAAAATTGTACATGGCTTACCAGGTGTAAACGTCGTAACAGACGACATACTAATATATGGGGCGACTCTCGAAGAACACAACTTCAATCTAGAAGCCGTGTTCAAAAGGGCGCGAGAGGTCAACTTGAAATTTAATCCAGTAAAATCAAAAATATGCAAAAAAAGAAGTAAACTATGTAGGACACACACTAACACAATCACGAGTAAAACCGACCAACGAGCGAATTCAGGCCATCCTGGACATGCCGCCACCAACTGACAAAGCAGGGATACAAAGGTTCCTAGGCATGGTTGGCTACGTAGGGAAGTTCATCCCAAATATGTCGGAAATAGCAAAACCATTACGAACATTATTAGAAAAAAACACCGAATGGCACTGGCAACATGAACAGAAAGAGTCGTTTTCACTGCTAAAAAAACTACTAATAACAGCACCGGTACTACAATATTACGATGTAAAAAAAACCATAACCCTTCAGGTAGACGCATCGAAATCCGGCCTAGGAGCAGTATTATTCCAAAACAATAAACCAGTCGCCATGGCCTCGAAATCATTAGACCAAGCACAATCTAATTATGCAGTCATCGAAAAGGAGGTGTTGGCGATATGTTTCGGGTGTAACAAATTTCATCAGTACATATTTATCAAAGAGATAGTAATCCAAACAGACCATAAGCCACTAGTAGCAATAATGAGCAAGCCGGTACACACATTGTCAGCCAGGATGCAAAGAATGAGACTTCGGCTGCAAAATTACAATATCATGTTAACATATATTAAAGGCACAGACATGTACTTTGCAGATGCCTTATCACGAGCCCACTCGACGTCCATCCAACCGAATGACTTGTTCGACACAACTCTATCGGTGGCTGAAATGGGAGTGGCACCAAATATGCTCCGACGCATCGCGAATGGTACCAAAACAGACGAGGCACTAATCCAAGTAGTACAACTAACACAACAAGGTTGGCCCGAAGAAAAACACAAAATACATGCATTGGCAAAACCCTACCTTACGTTCAAAGATAACATACCATACATCGACAATATGTTATTCAAAAACAATCAGATAATAATACCATCAACACTACGCCACGAAATGTTACAAATAATACACGAATCACACCTCGGCATCGTTAAATGCAAGGGGTTTGTACGGGACAATGTATTCTGGCAGGGTATGTCAAAACAAATTGAAGATATAGTCCTACGTTGTTCAAATTGCCAATCAACACGAAATGTACCACATTCTGAGCCACTGATATCTCATCAAATTCCTCAACTGCCATTCCAAAAAATAGGCATTGACCTGTTTCAAATTCAGGATAAGCATTTCATTATTATAGTAGATTACTACTCTAAGTACCCTGAGGTAGTACAGTTAGGCTCAACAACTAGTACAGCAACGGTAGAAATATTAAAACAGGTTTTCTGTAGATTTGGCATACCCAACATCATGGTATCCGACAACGGCCCACAGTTTCAGAGTGCAGCATACAGAGACTTTGCCACGGAATTCGGGTTCCAAACAGTATACTCCAGTCCACTACACGCACAAAGCAATGGCCTGGCTGAAAGATACGTGCAGACGGTTAAACAAATAATTAAAAAAGCAACAAAAGAAAACAAAGATTATAACATTGCCCTATTAAATTACAGGAACACACCCCTAACAAACATCAATGCATCACCTGCCCAACTGCTATTCAGCAGGACACTAAGATGCAAATTGCCAGCGACAAACAAACATCTGCAACCAGAAATACAACACTCCAAAACAAACCAACTCAGGAAACGACAACAAATACAAAAAAAGCACCATGACAGACACGCCGCCAAACAACACGCTAAATTACATCTAAACGACCAGGTCCGATACATGAGCCATGAAGGGAAATGTAAGTCAGGAGTTATAGTCAAAACGGACACACCCGAACACCGAGATTACCAGATCAGTAATCAGGAAAAACATGTGTTAAGACGGAACAGAAAATACATATTCAAAATCCCTAACAGGCAGTCACAAACACAAGCAAAAACAATCACACATGCACCAAAGGCCAGCAAGGCCCAATCAACGGCACAAACAAGGGTAGATCCAACAACTAACAAAGATCATTATGTAAACCGTTACGGCAGAGTGGTCCGTCCAGTAATTGATAAGACAAAATTTATATGTTAGATATAAGAACTGACGATACACATGTTAGATATAAGAACGGACGATACACATGAAAAATAACGTAGATCTAAGGTGACAAACAGAACACTGATGACAACCATTAAGGACAAATAAATAGTTAACCATCACGCTATATAAAAAAAAGAAGAAGAAAAAACAAAAAAAAGGGAGATGTCATATATATAGATTGTGGGAAACCCCCCCCCCCCACCACGTGACGTGGGAAATCCCGTGACGTCATCAAGAGCGTGGAAATAAACCAGTACCTAACAAGCACTCACCGTGTCCAGACGTTGGTCATTTCACAGTACACTACAGCGTTGAACACGAAGTGGAGAACGTTACGTGTGTTTCGGTGTGACACAAAAAGCCACCTAGTGTTAGATTTAGAACAAGACCCTTATTTTTTCCTAGTATGGTTTTGAACTGCACTCACTAGCGATATAGCGAATGGTAGACAGGAAGTGTGAACACTTATTTGTCTCTGATTTTTGCTTGAGTGCAAGTAAATAAGCAACACAAGGAGTAATTAGTAGCATGTGGTGAATAAGGGGTCAAATTTCCCTGGATCATCAGCCCATGCTTTTTCTAGTCTATTCTTGAATGAATTAATTGATTCTGCATAAATAACATTTTGTGGGAGACTTCCATATATTTATGATCCTGTTTGAGAAACTATGTTGCCTTAACTTTGAAATGGCTCTGGGTTTTACTAGTTTGAGAGTATGGCCCCAACTGCCTTCTCTTTTATTCAAGGTGAAAAATTTGTTCATATCTATTTTATCAAAACCCTTCATAATTTTAAATACTTCAATTATGTCACTTCTTTTCCTTCTGTAGGAAAGGGCAGGAAGTTTCAATTCCCTAAGCCTTTGTTCATAGGGTAGGTCCTTTATAACTGCAACTAATTTCATTGAGAATATCTTTCCGAAAAATTGAGCTCCAAATTTGTGTACAGTATTCCAAAATTGGCCTAATAAGAGACTTAAATAGAATCAGAAAATTGTTCTTGTTGAGGCGATGGAAAGTTCTTTTAAATATTCCTACTCTCTGGTTAGCATTTGAGATGATAGTCCTCATGTGTTTCTGAAAGGAGAGTTGGGAGTCGAAGGTTACACCCAAGTCCTTTTCATAGCTATCTTGTTTCAGGACAGCATTCTTCATATAGGCATAATGAGGATTATTTTTCCCGTAATGAATAATTTTGCACTTCTTTTCATTGAAGGGCAATTGCCATTTCTCGGACCATTGTGCAAGCTAAGCCATTTGGAAAACAAGTAAGCTGATAGAGTTGTCCTTGCCAAAAAAACCTGAGGAATTTTCTGTGGGCTTCGTAAATTGGAATAGTGTAGTATGCATCTTTTAAATCAACACTAGCGAGCCAAGAACTAGGTGTTACTAGGTCTCAAGCTGTTTCTAAAGAAAACATTTTGAAATGTTTGTATTCAACCAATTTATTAAGTGTGGTTAAATCCAGAATCATCCTCACATCCCCATTAGGTTTGGGTCTGGAAAATATATTGGAAATATATTCGCCATCAGTATGTTGGACTGGTTCAATAATGCCTTTAGCACAGAAATTATTGACTTCTTGACCTAATGCTTGCTGTTCGTCTAAAGCTAGACGATAGGGAAAGGGTATATTGGTTTGAACAGGGTTTTCTATGAAAGGAATAGTGACCCCTTGTACAATATTCAGGATTGTTTGGTTTTCTGTAATTTTCTCCCAATCACTCAAATGGTTGGCAATGTTGCCTGCCTGAAAATCGCTTACAGTGGTCTGCGTCGCAACTTCTATTTGTTGGCTGGCCTGGGGAACGGCTTCTGGGAGGTTGTTTCCCTCCTGATGGGGCGGTGTTTGTCGTTCCAGCCGTACTGGTTGTGCTGTCCCCTTCCCCTCGCCTGATAGGCGAAGTTTCCGCTGCCGAACCAGCTGCCACGCTGACCGGTCCGCCGGCTTCGACCACATGGTCGTCGGCATTGGACGGCCCTGCCTCAGGCGAGCGGTCATGTGACAGGGCGGACTCCATTCCAGGGGTCGCGTCCCTCTCGCTGAACGTGTGTGGTACACCTTGGTTACCACGCTTCGCAGCCATCTCGAGTCATCTGTAACAACCAAAAGGTGTTTTAGTACGTACTCAAAGAGCAACTGAACATGTGGAACAGTGCTATAATGTGCTGTTTGGCACTAATGGGTATTAAATCCATATTTACACCGGTTTAATCCAGGCGTGATAAGCTAAATTGTATGTCGAAAGTGCGACGGCTGGACGAGCCAAACCGAAACCATTCGAGGGGTAGGGACCAGTGTACTGTTCCCTCCCACACTCTCTGTAACATACACGTCTTCCTCCCGTGGCTACTACACCAACGAGTTGAAGAAAATGCTATGAAACACGGAGGTACGCCTTAACCTTTGGAAATCTATTATTATTCCCGAATCTAACTAAACGATGAATTGGCTCCAGCCAAACATCTCTCTGTTCGGCAAAAACAAAATGGAGGTGCCTCCAAAAAATCTACGGCACCGGATAATAAATACAATTTCATGAATAAATAAGTTAACATGATAATTGACAACATAAAAAGTTGATTAGAGTATGCTAGAAGCATTCGTAATCCTCCATGTAAGTTCTTGTTTGTGTACTTACTCTGGAGTTCTTGGTATTACTTGGTCAAAACTGCTGAGCTGCTCGTAACGTCCTCCCGTTATGAGCGGAATATGCTAATTGCTGTACCCGGATGTTGCTTCCTTCTCCCTCGACCACGAGTAGCCAGAGGCTTAGTACCGAGGTAAAATATATATATATATATATATATATATATGGTCCTTATATATATATACAGGCACACCCGGCTAGGCATATGCAACAACATATAAGCAATTGCATTCCCCTCTGCCTGATATCGGATTATCTTACATAGCTATAGCATCACAAACTTCCTTGTGAATGGACAGAGGCCTGTGACAGTGACAAGCTTCAGATACCTGAACTCAGTTATAACTGATGAGGGTTCCAAGCCTGAGATATTCTTTCGGACAGCAGTAAGAGTATTTCTCTCAGCTCCAAAATACAACTGATGCACTCCCTTATCACATCCATCTTCCTATATGCTTCTGAATCATGGATCCTCATGGTAGAGCTCCAAAGAAGAATACAAAGCATGGAAATAAGGTGCTACAGCCAGATACTACACATCTCATAGAGAGACTGTGTTATCAACAAGGAAGTCTGTGCCAAGAACCCACAGGGAATTAGACCACACAGAGATCTGACTTTCCATTCATCAGTTCTGGCCAAAACCATGTTGCAAGGCACAGTGAAATGAGGAAGAAAACAAGGCGGACAAAGGAAGAAGTTTGAAGACAACATCAGGGAATGGACAGGCCTGGAGTTCAGCAAGTCCAAGAGGGCAGTGGAGAACAGGGAAAACTTGTTGCAAATTCATCTGTGGTGCCCCAAATTACCCTCGTGTTAAGGGGTTGCTGATGATAATGAGTTTTCACAAAATTTCCATGTCCCACTGACATGTTCATTAAACAAGAATCATTTATTCCACATTCACTGCGGACACCAGGGCTGTGTTAAAGTGTGAGCCTATGAGAAATCCGGAGGTCGGGCTAGCCGGGTGCCTTGAAAATGTTGGCCTCTATGGTGTGCAGCCATTTGCAATTGAAAGAAGAACTCTGAACATTTTGGAGACGTTTTTGCCTCCTACCCGAAAAGCGCAACATCTCTGAGTCAACTCTGAGCGCCACGTTGAATGCAAATTGGCAACAACAAAAAAGACATCGCGGAGCTATCTCAGAGTGGACCCTGAGCACGGCCTTGTTGCTCGAGCCACTTATTTAAATGTCGGAGGGATGATGAAAATGGGAAATATTGTACCACTACACTCGTCCCCCTGGAATTGTAACTCTTTTAATGCTTACAATTACATACAAACAGTCAATGCACTTACATACATACACAGGGTAAGTTCAATAACTATACAGCGCATAGCTTCTACAGGATCATGGTCACAGCAACTAGTGTCGTAGGGGTGATGAAAATGGGAAATATTGCGCCTAGAGCAGGACTCGAACCCACATCTCTTTGCATTCCGGGCCAGTGTGCTAACCATTACACCATCTAGTATCCCTCATATCACCATACTGCCCATGCCTACCTGTCTCCTTGCCCGAGAGGTCAGTGCAAACCACTACATATATATTAAAGTTGTGTAGTCCTATGGTTTTGAGTTTGTCATCTTATGGGCTTAATATATTAAGTTGATCATTGTGATCTACCGAACTTACTTTGAAGTACTTTTGATTTTAAATGACTAACTTATGAGATATTTAACCTGCAAACATGCCAAATTAATTTTGGCATGCTTGGCAAAACTGACCCCATAGGTTTCTTTTTAGCAATAACAGGTTCCATTAAATTGAGGTAGTATTACCATTTTAAGCAGCAACAAATGCTTAGTATGTGCACCACTATCTAAGTTAGATATATGTAGAATCAAATCTAGATAAGTGGTTTGGTTTTGATAGTGTGATGCTTTCATCAGACTATGCAGATTTAAATATAGTTATGGCTCGTTCTCAGAAACTGTACCACTAATTTGGTTTCCACATTACATTGTTAATGATTTTGCCTTTTTATCGGGAGGGGGGCGGCGTACTAAGTCAAATAGTTAGTGTTGACTGTATTAAGTATGTTAGCAATGCTACAATCTATCCCACAATATGCATCCAAAATATGTTTATATGATCTATGATTATGATTTAGTGAAGATGTGACATCATGCATACTGACATCATGCATCTACCTTAATGTTTTACCATTTTTTTCTCTTGTAAGAAATCTTTTTTTCTTCACTGTAATCAATAAAATCATATTTCAATTTGTTGTATGTGCTAAAATGAAGTTATGGGTGGATGTTAATTTTAATGGCTTTCTCAATTTGTATAAAATCAAAATAAAATGAGAAAATAAAATTTCAACTGACATTCACAACATATAAACCTTCATATGAATATCGATTCTGCTATCACTTGGAATGTTTTCACTTTAGATTTCCATGTCACAAAAGTGGGAGGCCTACACAGCTTCTGAGAACGACCCTTATATGAATCTGAAGGTAGCAAGTACCTTTTGATTCCATATTTCAAACTATTGAAGCTAGCCAAAAACCTATATGTACCAAACTGCAGTGCAAGTAAACTTTCAATTTATATTTTTTGCACAAATTATGCTAATATAGGTAACCAAAATGGCCGTCAAGCCATCTTTACAAAACTGTCATGCAAGATATCTCAGCTGTCCCACAAAGCAGTATTGAATTTTACATGTTTCACATGATATGTATATCAATGTCCTCAGAGGAACAAATTTGTTCTAGATGGCTGTAATTGGTTTTCTCACACAATTAAAATTTTTGGATACAAATTATATATTTATACCATAAAATGAACACCTAATAGTAATAGAACACTATTGACAATTCCTGCCATCAGTCCTTAGATAACTGCCTGAAGTCGCTTCACGCGGTCTTGGGCGTCACATAACTGGCAGATGCCTAGCCACCTAGTGCAAAACCATATCAACAGCAAAACCTAATGTAGAATATTCCGATATACGGTCCTGCTATTATGTGATGTGTTATTCGTATGCCTAGCCAGTGGATTCAAAGTCAGATAGGTATGCATGTATGTATGTATGTGTGTATGTATGTATGTATGTATGTATGTATGTATGTATTATATACTGAGTTCATGAGGATGACATAGTGAGTGCTAGCAGGTTGAGTGCAGTGGCACTCATAACATGGCCTTTCTGCCTGAGTAGGGGGGTCAACCCAATCCAGTAGAGGTCAATGCAATCAAGCTGTGAGGAGCAGCCAGGGCAGTGCCACTGGTGGTGGGAAGACTACTGGTTGCCATGGGGACTGGGAATGCTGTTCTATTGGGTGACCGGGGTGGTGTGATACCATACCAGGGCCGCGTTCAGGGTCCGTCTCGGAGGCGCCTCGGCGACGTCTCGGCGATGCTTTTTGGCCTATTACCGTTCAGGGTGCGTCTCGGAGACGTCTCGGAGACGCCTCCCTTTTCAGGTTGGAGACAAAACAGCGCCTCGAAAATGGCCGCCGCCTGCAGTGGTTTCATCCAATCAGAGCGCAGCATTTCGATTGCAAATGGCCACCGCCTATGGAGGCCGCCATTTTCGAGGCGGCCAACAGCTAAATCCGTTCAGACTAGCCTGACGTCACGGGCGCCTCCGAGGCGCCTCCGAGACGGACCCTGAACGCGGCCCAGGGAACCTATGTACTATAAAGATAGAAGGCTTATTCTTCCCTTATGGCCGGTACACACCTACCATTTGTGCGCGCACACCTCCCGTTTACGATCGAAAACTGCCCGTTTCGCGCACAAAAATCGCTAGGTGTGCGCACCCCTAGCGATTGCGATTCGCGCATAAAACTAAGTTTTTAGTGCTAAAAGCGGCCCTTTATGATTGCGATTCGCGATTCGAAAAACGAATCGGCCCGTTTTCAGTTTTAAGCGGGTCGGGTCGAGTCGCGAGTTTTAGTGCGCGCATCGTAAACGGTAGGTGTGTACCGGCCATTACTCTCTTCACTCTTACTGTGGCTCTTTCTTTCTTGTCTGTATCGTATTTCCATACAGCCTACTTGCAGAGGCACAAATCCGGGTGCCAACTCTACATTAAGATATCTACGGATCGGTTTTAGAAATAAAATAACCCCAGAAGCAAATACATAATATATGTATTTATATATTTATTTAACAAGGTCGTTACCTCAGCGTGATGGTCCATTTCTGTATCCAGCAATCTTTACATTACTTATTGATTGATTAAAAATGCCCCTCCTGTGTTTATATCCTTTATTACAGTTGCATAATCTGTTGGTTTAGAGTTTCAGCAATATCTTTAAAGATAAATATATTATGTTGGTCCTTATGACGTTAGAATCTACCTTAATTTTACAGAAATGTATGTCCATGTATATATGTATTTTTTTTAAAGAAAAAAAAGTGAAAACGAGTTTTGAAGAGAATTGCAGAACCAATCAATGCCATGTAAAGCATATCCATCACATGTATAATATACCAGGCACGGAGTTTTATCGGTAGAATGCGGGCCTTGCGTGCGGGAGATCGGGAGTTCGGTTCCTGGTTGAGTCAAACCAATGACTTTTAAATTGATACTTGTCGCTGCAGAGCCTGGCACTCAGCATTAATAGGATAGGGCAATGACTGGTTAGCTCGCTGTCAGGATAATGTGACTGAGTGGGATATCGTGTCATGGTGCCAACAGCCTGATTTTCCAGTGGGGCAGCACTATAAAGTCAACATCAGTGTGCACTATCACAAGTCGATACCCATCCTGATATGACTTTATATGTTGCCAGGACCTAAAACTCCAACAAACAACCAACATGTACAATACTATTATTTTCATCAAACCCTAATTTTATGCAGTTTCCTAATGTTACAACTGATAGCTTCATTTATCCATAAACCGATTTTACTGTTCGGCTGGCAGTCCAGTGCTCTGGTGCTGACAAAAGACATTATTCAATGAAGAAACTACATTTAAGGATATCTGAGGTGAAAACATGCAAATATTTCTTCATTGCGCACACTAAAATACTGAAAATTACAAGCTTCAGCAGTAACATTTTCTATTCAATTAACTCAGCATTGCATTATAGTTAACAAGCGCACCAGTATCCAAGTTGAATAGGTGGAATGAAATCTAGGTAAATGTTTGGGTTTGAAAATGGAAGTGCATAAGTGTAAAAAAGAAGTGAGGCGGCATTCCATCCCGTGAAGGCGGGAGGGCCCTGTGTGGTGAGTGGCTGAGGCTAAGTTAGAGTTTTAAGTCCTGGTAACATCTAAGGTCATATCAAGATGGGTACCGACTTATGACAGTGTGCATTCATGGCGACTTTATAGTGCTGCCCCACTGAGACCAGGTCGCCAATACCATGACCTGATATCCCACTCATTCACATTATCCTGACACTGAGCCTACCAGTCCTTGCCCTATCCTAATAATGCTGAGCACCAAGCTAGGAAGCGACAAGTATCAATTACATATGTTATTGGTTTAGCTCGACCGGGAACCAAACTCCCGATCTCCTGAACGCGAGGCCCGCACTCTACCGATTAGGCGGCCGCGCCTGATAGTTGAGGCTAACACATCGGTAAAACTACCAGACCAGATGGTCGAATAAATTGACTGGCTGTTTCCCATGTGACAGGTCATGGGATTCAAATCCAGCCGGGTCAAATCATTGACATAGAAATTGATACTTATAGCTAGCTGGCTTGGCGCTCACCATTACTAGGATAGGACATGGAGCAGCGGAATGAGAAAGCCTAAGCGCTTTTGATTAAAATTGTCCCCGCTTAATCAACCAATGTAATAAAAAGAATTATTTTATCGCTGTCACCGCTCCTCCCACGCCCTGATATGGCTGTAGGTATCGAAGGCCGATAACTGGTCAGCAGTCACTAGTCTGTTCGAGGGCACTTCAATGTGGGGCAGTGCGAAACTGGGAAGTTCACGCTGCAGGTCCGGTGTAAAGAAATCCATGATGTCTGGCACGCGCGACAACTGGTCCTGGAGTAAAGAAACACAGAATTTAATCTGAGACCTTGGCGCTATTGGCGAATTTCCGCGAAAACGCGGTTCCACCCCACCCCATAAGATTAGCAATATAGCATTGTAGGGAATCACAGGAAAATGCCGTAAGTGAGGTTTCAACTGTCCTTGTGACAATATCATTGCTCATATCTAACTCTTTCATGATTGGGTTTGATATTCTAGCAACATTTAAGGTCATATGAACGAGATTTGGACAAATCAATTGTTGACATTATAATATATATATTAACGGTTTGTTTAACCTAAATCGCAGAAATCTGCGAAATCGCGGAGATCTTTCATCCCTGCTCAGGGATGAAAGTGGTCTCCGGGAAAAAAAGCGGAAATGCTGATATTCTCCCATAGGTTTAACATTGTCATGGAATCGCGGAAAATTCCCCGAAGGTTTAATATATATTGGTGTACGCTGATAGTGCTGCACCGTTTGAAGCATGTATTAGTCATGTCCGCTGATAGTGCTGTGGCGCTTGGAGCGTCAATCCAAGAATGATAGTCTTGCATGATTTATTTGAAAATGTAGTTTTGACTTTCATAATCAAACTATTTTACTCTTTTCTCTCAATATGTATTGAAATTATTTTCCTTTACCTAATTAGAATTTTAGAGCAGATCACAAGAGCACCAAACTGCAATAAAGGTTTGATCAGTCCATCAGTATATATATGTTGGATATGTAAGATCAAATTGAGGTATTCTTGTTTCGAAAAGGTGATGGACCATGCCCTACTCCGCTTGGGGAATAAAAGGCATAACACTGAGATAGCTTCAAACCCCAGGGCACTCCCTGGTTTATTCCGCTAATACTAGAACAGGAAAGTGACCTGTCATTGCCCAGTCAAATACCATTTACTCTCCCTTGGGGGTGGCTACTAGCAATAGGTGGAACAAGTCCACCCTACTACCATAGGGACTGTTCCGGGTAGCGTGCTCCCACCTGATACAATTTATATATATATTTTATATATTTGTTTAGCAAACAGGGTGTAAAATATTCCGATATTTGGATGTTCAGGAATATTAGAGAATATTATAAATATTAGGGTATATGAAGTATATGATGAATATTATGGAATGCTTGGTTGGTTGTTGGAGTTTTACGTCCTGGCAACATCTATGGTCATATCATGACGGGTACCGACTTGTGACAGTACGCACTCAGGCCGCCAGCACAATGCACCTGATTTCCCACTCAGTCACATTATCCTGACACTGAGCTAACCAGTCCTTGCCCTATCCTATTAATGCTGAGCGCCTGGCTAGGAAGTGAAAAGGATCAATTTTATAAGCCATTGGTTTTGACTCAACCGGGAACCAAACTGCCGATCTCCTGGACGTGTGGCCCACGCACTAGAGATTCGGCCACTGTGCCCGGACTTGGCAGCTTTCCGATGACCGTACCTCTGGCTTGAACGGCTTGTGCCGATGGGCAGAAAAGGCTCTGGTACCTCGCTCCTGGGCGGCCAGCTCGATGAGGTCATCTTCTTGAACGTCAACGCTGAACACCTCTGAGAACTGGGTGCCACCACGGTTCAGCACTGCATACGTCTGAGTGAGCAAATGCATGTAAAGGAAAGTTTGTTTTATTTAACGATGCCTCTAGAGCACATTGATTTTCATCATCGGCTATTGAACGTCAAACATATTGTCAGTCTGACATATTTCGTTGGAGGAAATTAATTCTTTCTTTTTTTAATAGCAAGTCAAATAATTATTGTTGCCTCTGTGTATTAAATACGTTAGCAATACTATCTGTATTTAATCTATCCCACAAAATGTTTCAAAAGTATGTTTAGATAATGTTGTGCTGAAGTGAAAATCTACATCAAAATTGACACAAACTTTTTCTTTCCAACTTTGTTTAAAATATGACCTGGAGGTTTTTTGTGTACATTAGTCGATTTATCCGGGGAAATTTCAAGCGTGGACAACTGATCTTCCTCATTGCACTGCTCCTTTCCCTATCCTGGTAATGCCGAACACCATGATAGGTGACAACAAGTATCAATTCTAAAGTTGGTGGATTGACTCAGCCATGGTTCAAACCCGCTCGTTTGGAATCCTGCGACCTATTAAAACAGCAGGCGGACGCTCAACTCATTCGGCCGCCTGGTCTGGCTTAATAGAAAAATTCTCATCCCTGATTTTTTTTATATCTATTTTGTCTACAGTAAAACCTCTGTAACCAACTACCGCCACAGATCGACCACTCCCCTATATCGATCGCTTTATTTGGGTCCCAAACGATCACCTATACAACGATAACAAAAAAGCTCCCTAAACTGACCACCTACCTAAATGGACCATTTAAAATTTATCCCATGGCCGGTTGAATTATAGAGGTCTTATTGTATATATATGCAACTAATTTAAAGACTCACATTCTCCTCAAACTTGGTCCTGGCCTTGTTGGACTTCTTGAGTCGCTCAGCCACGGCCGACAGGAGGTCGACCTCCTCGTTTTTCACCTCTTCCACTTCCTTCCCAACGAGCAAGGTTGAGTTGAACTCTGGGCGGGCGAGCTCATGCTCCCCAGCCTCACGTCGCTCGAGGAACAGCGTCTTCGCAGGTGCCATTTTCTGTGCCTTCACTTCGATGATTGAATCTGCACCAGCAATCTCTGTGCAATCTGCCACTTCTTGCTGCTGCTTATCGGGGGAGCATTTGGCAACCTTCTGCCTCATCACATTGTGAGGATTTGAACTTGCGGTATTACTTGAAATGAGTTGTTCATGAAGGTAGTCTGAAGTAGATCCAATGCTGAATGCATTTGGTGTCTGTGCACATTCCAGTGTGTCTTCGTAATCTAAAGATTCTCCCCTCAAACTGTGTTGAGTCCTAGGGAAGAGGTCCTCTCCACAATCATTTGCACTCTCAAAGTGTTTGGTGAATGGGTCCTCATCATCAAATCTGAAAGACAACTCATGGCTGGTGTCACCAGATCGGTCGATATTGATAATATCACGACTCTCCGCCTCATCAGGAGACAAATGCTTCACCGTTACTACCTGGTCAAACCTCACTTTACTCGTCTTCAACTCGCCTGACCCCACTCTTTTCGCTGCCTGATTAGTGCTCTTTTTAAAGCACTGCTTTCTCAGAGGGGCTCGCTTCTCTGGAGTGACACACAGATCTGGGTCTGTTAAAGAGGTCAGGTCACGGCGGTTATAAACGACTGGTGTGATCCGCTGAGACATGGGCACCGGCTCCGGATCCTCATCAACCAGGGTCCCGCCCCCACTCGCCACTGCCTTCTGCCCAGAGTCGCCCCACTTGTCGTAGTCGTACACCTCTGGTCTCGATGGGCAAAACTGCCTCGGCAAAGATTCACTCGGGCGATAGGTCACATCAGCAGCCATTTTGTTCTGCTGAAAGTGACAAGTTATTGTCATTATTATTTCTTTTGAGTGATTGTTTGTTTATTCTGATCATAATGGTTAAGTGCATGCACTTGTTTTCGCTGTTGTGCAGTATGTATTGATTTCATTTATCAATAATTTCTGTAAACTTGTTTATGGCACCTAGCACTTCCTGGCATCTAACGTAAACAAACACTCCAATAGAAAAATTAATATTGAGAGAGAGAGAGTGAGAGGGGGAGGGGGAGAGAGAGAGCGAGAGAGGAGAGAGAGAAGGGGGAGAGAGGGAGAGGGGGAGAAAGAAAGAAAGAGAAAGAAAGAGAAAGTCATTGGAGGCATTCGACTGGGACCTTTCGATCTGCAAAATTTAGGCTCCGCCCACCGGCGCAGTGAACTAGGTTTTCAAATGCAAAGAGGACCAGTCAAGTGGTTTCAGCCAATCAGAGCTGTTCTCTGCCATTGCAAATGGCTGCCCTGTATGGGGGGTGGGCATTTGCAATCGAAAAGAACCAATCAGAGCTGTTCATTTCCATTGCAAATGGCTTCCCCCATAGAGGCAATCGAAAAGAACAGCTCTGATTGGCTGAAGCTACTGAATCTTTCAACCTTTCCATATCAGCCATCTTGAAATACACCATGTAACCTTATGGATGGAGCCACAAGACAGATTCGACCCATATGTATAGAACCCCACTTCCGGTCCCAGTCGAATAGGAATTTGTAAAGAAATATTTTGATACAAGTATAGAAAGGCCCAGTCGAATATGTTACATTATGTCCATTATGTTAGCGTGCAGTCTACCGGGACTTCACCGGTAAACCACACGCGAAAGCCTCACGGGAAAAAGTATTTTCAGCTTGAACGAGACAAGTACAGCCAGGCCTAGGGCCCTCCTTCACTCTGTCACTTCTCTAACTGTTCAGAGTGACAGCGATACACATACGCTCTTAACAATAGTAGTTGGATAGTTCTAAATGTCACACTTTATTTGTTGAAGATATAATAATTTTAAGCCACGAATAGTTGTTGCTTTTCGTGAAGGCCAATACTGCAACAGCTAACCCCCAGCAACAGTCTATCCACGAGACAATAACACGTTATTGCTAATTAAGAATTTAAACTCACGGGATTCTCATTAATTTATTATACATCCAAGCTATCCAAAACATCATAATGATTATAATTTATATGGACAGGTTTGCGTAAGCATAGTGGGCGCAACTAAGACTAATGGTGCTGTCACACTACAACGTTTCCCCCCGGCGCACCACCAACGCGTAAGATATTTGCTAGGGCTTGAGACACGTCCAACTTTTCGGCGTTTTGGGAGAAAATTCGACGGGTTGCAGCGTGCTAGTAGCGCGTTGGTGGCGCGTCCGTAACGCCCCCTCCAACGCGTCGCCGCGCGTCGCCGCGCGCCGAAAGTTTTGTGCAAGCACAAAACAATTGGCGCGACCCGATGCGCGGCGACGTGTCCATTCACACGTTGCTATCACTCAACGTGTACCGACGCGCCGTTAACGCGCCGTTAACGCGCGCGTAACGCTTCCCGACGCGTGCCAACGTTTCACCCAAAAAGGCAACACGTCGGCGCGCGTTGGTGAGAAACGTCGTAATGTGACAGCCCCATAAGCACTGTTAATTTTCAATTTGAAGTGATGAACATGAAAAGTAATCATTTTGCTATAAATATAAGTGGTAAAATAACATTTGGAATAAGTGCATATGCCTATGGCTATGACAGTAATCAGTATGAGGCTATGGGGTTGTAAGCCGCGCCCAGCACTTGCTTTGTTTTTATTTACAAGAAAATAATTGATTAACTTAACGTAGGATTAAGAGGATGGAAACAAACTATTTAATATGGGCAATCTTATGACTAATCATAGATGATAGAGAAGGTAAATAGTCATAGACATGATAACTATGGCATAGATTTATCAACTTTCTCATCGAGTTTATCAACTTTATGGCAGTTATATGCAAGTTATGGTTTGATTTGAAAATTGTGTCCACATTGCTAGTTATGCCATAACTGGCATAAGTAACATTAGATAAAAGACTAACCCCGTACTTGTGTAGTACAGATCAAGAATAACAACAACAATTATATACAAACAGGTAAAATAACATGAGAATGGTGATTCGCAAACCTGTCAAAACCTGCACTACAATCCATTATCCACAGTGACAGTGTGACAGTGGACAAAAAAAAAGGGGACCGCAACGTGAACTTATTGATACAATTCTCCCAAAATACATGCAATTGGATTTCAACAAATGGTGAACAGGTTCCTTACCAGAAAAGCTCCTTCGCCATAAACTGTAAGTGACACCTAAATAAGTGATTTTCGCTAAAAGTGTAATTAGATTGCTTTGCGCTGTCTTAAAAATGGTACAAGTTTCGCAAATTGCGCCATCTTTGTTTGGGTCAGAGGGAGCGGGATTTATTCACATGCATTTCCGCATCCGGTTACCCACCGAGAAAAACCTGACAAAAGCACGCGAGTCTCCACAGACTACACAGAACTTCAGTTAATCTATTTATTTGATGTCTAGGTAAACAAAACTTATAAAGGGTCTGTGCTATCTTCTTCATATCTGAAACCGATATTAAGAATAAAACATTCGTTCAAATGTAGTCACATAAATGTCTCTTTGGACTACTCAAGCGACCATAGATGATATACTTTTAGATAAAAGATTCACCCCGTACTGCCGCGGTAGCCACGGAAGGGTGAATAACAACCATATACAAAAGCTGGTGAAAACTTTCGACATGCTAGGTAAATGAACTAAGCTGATACATTCTTAAAGTAATAAGCAAAATATATTCTTTATAAATGTCTTCATATTTACCCGCTACTTTTGAGTAGTGCCAAGAACAGGCTATGAAATTTTCATTGACCCGTTACATCCCAGATAGCAGACAGCCGTCGGCCCGACGGCGGCCACTCCGGCGGCAACTGCCGTTGGGCCGACGTTGTTTTGTCCAACCTCCCGCCGTCGACTCGACGGCGGCTGCCGCCGTCGCCCCGACGGCGGAAACCGCCGACGAGCCGACGGCGACAAAACAACGTTGGCCCGACGGCGACAAACGCCGTCGGGCCGATGTTGTTTTGTCCAACCTCCCGTCGTCGCCCCGACGGCAACAAACGCCATCGGCCTGAAGGCCATCTTGTTTTTTTCCCCGTCAACAAACCGTACCCGATAATTCAAATCATATTAACACGAATAATTCCATTAATATGTCGTAATAAATTACAAAACTTTTACAAAATAATCGAAACATATTAATAAACAAACCTGTTAAATAATTCCTTAAAATTCCTGGGATTTCTGGAGTTATTTGTTGAAAAAGAACGCTGCTCAACGATTGCACGTGTTCCGGTGGCGATTCGAAGTAAACAAACCATATTGGATAATTCAAATCGTATTAACACGAATAATTCCATTAATACTTCGTAATAAATTACAAAACTTTTACAAAATAATCTAAACATATTAATAAACAAACCTGTTAAATAATTCCTTAAAATTCCTGGGATTTCTGGAGTTATTGGTAGAAAAAGAACACTGCTCAACGATCGCACGTGTTCCGCAGGCGACTCGAGCCGGAAACCATATGTAACGAACTGCGCATGCGCGGATCAACACCGTCGGCCCGACGGTGTCCCGACGGTGGCTCAAAAGTGGAAAGGGATTGCTACCCAACATCGGAACACCACCGTCGGCTCGATGGTGGCTCGAATGTGGAAAATGAATGCAAACCAACGGCGGCCCACCACCGGCGTCCCGACGGTGGCTCAAAAGTGGAAAGGGATTGATACCCAACGTCGGAACACCACCATCGGCCCGACGGTGGCTCGAATGTGGAAAATGAAAGCAAACCAACGGCGGCCCACCACCGTCGGCCCGACGGTGGCTCAAAAGTGGAAAGGGATTGATACCCAACATCGGAACACCACCGTCGGCCCGACGGTGGAAAGTCGGTGGCGACGGTGTGACCAATAGCCGACGTCGGGCCGATGGCTGTGTGCTATCTGGGATAGCCATCGAATGTGATATGACACATCCAAGTCGAGGACAGCCTAATTGGCAAAACAACGAAGATGAGTGTCCTTTTTCATAGTCATGACATCGTTTAACATATGGTCTTGACTTCTCGGGTGTTTGTAACCTTACAATGGTTACCGGCTGCAGAACTGCAGTAATATAGAGAGGCACCGATAAATCGATCCAATCTTTGGTTGAAGATTAATCTTTTGGTGGGACGGTTGTAGAAGCTGGGGGTGTCTTTACAATTATTAAATGACGAGTCGTTGGGGCAGCCCCAAATCACTCCGGTCCGGCGGTAGCACAACACTTGTATCCAGCAGACAGCAGCAAAGGTTTACTAGGAAGGGACGGGTAAAGGTGGGTCCAGCGGTTCCAGCAACAAGAACAAAGCGAGAGAAACGAAAGGTAAAGGGCCCCACCCAAGCAAACAACTCCCTTGATCAGGGGGAGAAGTAAGCCTGGGAGGGGAAAAAAGGGTAGAGTATAGGAAAGAGAAATGAGGAGAGTTGAGTCAAAGGACTGTGTCTGTTTGCTCTATGGTGACCAGCCGGCGAGCCAAAGACATGGACAGAGTAAGAATAGAAAGTGAAATGCTGGCAGGCTCCCCCTCCTGGAACTCTTTTCAGACAATATCAAGGAGGAGCATGACCAGTGGAGAGGAGATAGAGAGAGGTGTGGATGAAGTGCGGTCCAGATAGCAAGTGAACATATGGTGCTTTTATTTTACTTTTCAGTTAACAAAAATATGCTTGAAAAAACCATTGTTTAATAAACATTTTGATGAATTTCAAATGTATTTCTGTAGCAGGTTTTATTATTGGCATGTACAGACACACCATGACCGGCAAAACTGCATCTTTCATAACCATATCAATTCAAAATTGTCAGTAGAAAATGTCCAAAGCAAAGGCCCTGCATCTCACCGTACCATACGTAGTGTGGTTTTATCACTGTGTGTGTGTGTGGCTAACCAATTGTTACATATTCATGTATTATTGTCAATATTAGTGAACACAATAAATAAAACATAGCAGCAGATGCACCAAATGTGGATCTGGTGGATGTTATTCATGGGTACGTTCGACTGATGACATACACACGCTGGGTAGTGAATGGGTCAGGCACCAAGCAGAAACGAAGGGCTCTGGGAAATTCAAGAGAAGAACTGACACCAATTGCTAGGGAGAAGGCTAGATTGATAAACTAAAGTATTTGCAAGATTACTAAGTTTTATGAAATAGATGGTTAATTGTTACTTACCACTCCATGCCATGCAATAACTCCCGATAACAACTTGGAGAAAACAAGCTTTTGATACTCTGTCCTTGCTTGCATTAGATTATGTACATCAGCCAATTAACAAAACAACAGCAACAAAAACACACTCCAAACAAGATGTATAACAAACTTTAATGACGTAATAAATATTCTTTTGATAACAGTGACCTGTATATTGAAGCCATATACCAGGATTCAACAACTCAATGTTGTCATGGCATGTGAAACTGACAGTCCAGTCCAGTAAGTGACCAAAGTAGTTAATATGCATAGTCGACTGTTGTAGCATCGGTATCAATTGGAATTAGTTCAACTGAATTAAACAATGGCGGTATGGTTCAATCAGAGTAATCAACCTTTTTGGTTGTTTGCTAGATACAAGAATCACCCAGTACTGCTGCAGTAGGGGTGCAAACCAACCCTATGTGAAAGCTGTCGAAAAAACGGGTCAATGAATTGAGAGCCTAATTTCACAATCTAAGAAGCAACATTTATTCTTTACATATATCTTATTGATAGCCTGCTACCTTTGAGTTGAAAAATATAATATAATATCTAGTTTAATAAGATCTAAAAGTGAAATCGACGGTGTTCTGCGGCCGCCATCTTGTCTTTTTGCATTCTCTCCCATTTCACCAAATCTGTGCCGATATAAGTAGCCATTTGATACTGGAGCCACAGTTTCTAGTTCAGGTTCCATACTAAACCTATTTTCGCCCGTATTTACACTACATTGTCCTTCACCCGTGTACTACAAGTACCGGGTGAATCTTTTATCTAGTTGTTTGCATAACACACACGCAACTGATTTTATCATTTCAAAACAGCTCCAACATTTTCAGTAAATGCGATTTTTCACAGTTAGTTGTTAGAGCTCAAATCTAATTCTTTTACTCCTATAAAGTCTCCGCGGCCCTGTACGAGTGGAATGATTTGATATTTAGTTTAGTCTGATTTATAAATGGTTCCGCCAACCAGGCTGAGAATGACTGGCGGTGATGCGGATTCCGAGGGACACCGGGGCCGCGTTCAGGGTCCGTCTCGGAGGCGCCTCGGAAGCGCCCGTGACGTCAGGCTAGTCTGAACGGATTTAGCTGTTGGCCGCCTCGAAAATGGCGGCCTCCATAGGCGGCGGCCATTTGCAATCGAAATGCTGCGCTCTAATTGGATGAAACCACTGCAGGCGGCGGCCATTTTCGAGGCGCTGTTTTGTCTCCAACCTGAAAAGGGAGGCGTCTCCGAGACGTCTCCGAGACGCACCCTGAACGGTAATAGGCCAAAAAGCATCGCCGAGACGTCGCCGAGCCGCCTCCGAGACGGACCCTGAACGCGGCCCAGTTTGCCAGGGACACTTCCATTCAAATGCATTGTTAACTGCCGTGAGCAAATCTTCATACAGAAGAAGTCAAATATCTCCCAAATTACACCATCTAGAAACAAATCGTTTGGTACACATATAGAAAACATCTTTACCATAAAGACTATATTAAATTTATAAGGTTAGGGTTCTTGAATTCTATTATTTTTGAATAAAACTAACGTTTTGCACTGCGCGTAGCGTCAAACTCAAGGCATTGTCAATGGCCGTGAGCAATCTTCATACAGAAAATACACAAGAAGTCAAATATCTCTCAAATTACACCATCTAGAAACAAATCGTTTGGTACACATATAGAAAACATCTTTACCAAAAACATTATATTAAATTTATAAGGTTAGTGATGACGCTGTTCGATTTTGACGCATGTGCAGAAGCGATGTGTCCCTCGCAAACTGGTGTCCCTCGGAATCCGCAACAGCACAACCGGCTAAACGACTGAAGGAAAGGAAACTCCGGGATAGGTCAGTGCTCACATGCGATACACCGTCTACAATCTACTGTCTAGTCTTATTTTTTATTACTTATATATATATCTCATATTTAAGGAGAAATTAGAACGATCGTATTTCTGGCGTTCTGCACTAAATTAATCATATTCCCTCTGCCGGGATGTGTCTTGAGAAGATTAGTGAAACAACTACACAACAATAAATTTGGAGATTTAGAACCGCAATTTCGCACACGCAACTCTGTATATATCATGATAATGCTTACTAGTTACAGTTACAGTTACACAAGTGACAAGACAAGTCACAACACACACTTGGGCGTTTCCGTAGCTAGGCTGAAGAAGGATACATATGTTAATGTGTGAATTACATGGATAAACAATGCATTGCATGCCGACTCTTACATTTGGCACAAGGACGTAACATATTCGACTATTTGATATTGTACGATCGACGCTGTCGGTGGTATTTTGTTCTTCAAGTTCTTGGTCGGAGGGGAGAAGCCCGCAGGATCGGAACGAAACTCGCCCTGTGTATGGGCCTGGGCCTGACCCTGGAAAGATGACGTCAAAAGATGTTTCGAAACTGAGAATCACACAAAGGACCTAGATACAAGATCACCCCGTACTAAGTTAGCATATACTTACGAGGATACAATGAGTTACACCACACGCCCGACTGTGTCCCGGGTGGCGGCGGGACGGGGGCGGGGCGCGGTAGGCGGCGCGGAGCCAGAGGCGGGGTCCGCCCCCGGGATGGGTGGCCCCACCACAAGCACTCAGCCTCAGCCTGCTCAGGAGGCTGTGCAGAGGTAAGGGGCAGGGGAGATTCAAAGTTGTCAACATGTGTCCGATGGGGTTGGGGGTGCGGAGGGGGGCAGGGGGATATTGAGAAAACATATCTCACTCAAATTTTGGAATATTAAAAAAAATCTAAAACATATATTGCCTTTGAATCATTGGAGCTTCCAGTGAAATTATATTTTGAATGATTTGACCTCTGTATACCCACAGTAGCAGACTCACTGAGACGTAGGCTACTGTATCTGGGTCACTCTCCTGAAAACTGGCCAGAAGTGTCACATGGAGAGTCAAAATTTAATATTTGAATTTTTTACATTTTTTGGTTGCAAATGAAAGCTGGAAATCTCCCCTTTACATCTATATAAAATATAAATTGATGAGATAAAAAATAAAGGTGTAGTCCATGAATAAGATATCTCTTATGGCAGTATAACATGTGCGTCACACGTGTAACACATGTTTAGGACACCACACAGTCTGCTTAATAAATATCTAATCAGAATTAAATAATATCATACTTAGAAGCATATTAATCATGGCATAATATACAGAAATATATAGTGCTTATATTGATAAAAAAAGTAATTCCCAGCCATGCTTTATTCACTGAATAATTAGTGTACAATATTTGTGTGGCATCCAGACACCACGGTTACACGTGTGACGGAAATTTGTAATGATATTTCTGAAGACATTAAATTAATTTTTTTTTTAAATTTAAGCATGCATTCATGCTAATAAATACTTCCTCTTTGATTTGGGAACTGTTTTGTTTGATATATCAATGCAATACAAGATGTTAATAAGGATTCAAAAACGTCCCATATGTCATGTTACAAATGGCTGACTGTAAAATGGGGTTTTTTGGTACAAAAACAGTTCATAACTAAAAATACCAAAGTTGCACACAGTTTTATTTTATTTCCCTTATTTCTTTCATCAAATCTGAACATGAATATGAAAAGTATAAGGAAAAAAATAAGTAGGAAGGTTTTTATTGATGTTTTAAAATCCCATCTCATGCTGACCAGTTTTCAGGAGAGTGACCCATCTTGGGGTGAATATTTATTTTCCCAAGGCCAAGTAGCTAACACGGCAGTGCTACAGGTGTAACTTAGATAAAACTAGGCTAGGGCTACTGTGTTAGAACTTTTAATAGATATAATTATTTATAATAACATAAACCACTGGCAGACCGGATGGCCAAATGAGTTGAGCGCACGCTTCCCATGTGGCCGGAGTCACAGTTTCAGCGCCCGTCAGTTTCAGCGCCCGGTCAGTTTCATGTGCATGCGTCAAAATCTAACATCATCGTCAGTAACCTTATAAATTTAATATAATGTTTTTGGTAAAGATGTTTTCTACATGTGTACAAAGCGATTTGTTTCTAGGTGGTGTGGTTTTAGAGATATATCACTTTTCCTGTATTTTCTGTATGAAGATTGCTAGCGACCATTGACAATGCCTTGAGTTTGACGGTACGCGCAGTGCAAAACCTTAGTTTTATTCAAAATTAATACAAATCAAGAACCCTAACCTTATAAATTTAAGACAATCTTTTTGGTAAAGATGTTTTCTATATGTGTACCAAGCGATTTGTTAATAGGTGGTGTAGTTTTAGAGATATTTCACTTTTGCTGTATTTTCTGTATGAAGATTGCTCATGACCATTGACAATGCCTTGAGTTTGAGTCTATACGGGCGGTGGAAACTGACCGGGCGCTGAAACTGCGACACCGGTACTGGGATTCGAACCAGTGATCGAGGTTCAAATGCAGTCGAATTAAACCAATGACTTACACATGTATGCTTGTCGAAATTTCCCCTGCCTAAAGTTGCATAATCCGATAAACACATCAAATTTTCAAAAGCACAACACGTAAAGTTAGATTTGAACATACATATCTAATGCTGCATTTATATGAACTGGCGAATATGGTGTTTCCCATTTCACAACCTGTGAATTGCATTCAAGTGACTTCACAACTGGTGAACACCACCTGTGAACTGGAGATTTTTTAAGCGGCTCGCTACTTACCACTTGTGAAGAAATGGCAGTTTCCGCCATACGCCGTACATGCGGTGCAAACCATTAGTTTTATTCGAAATTAATAGAAATCAAGAACCCTAACCTTATAAATTTGATATAATATTTTTGGTAAAGATGTTTTCTATATGTGTACCAAGGGATTTGTTTTAGTTGGTGTGGTTTTAGAGATGTTTCACTTTTTCTGTATGAAGATTTGACAATGCCTCTATTATCGCCCAGCATGAAACGTGTTTACCGCAAATTGCCAAATGAACGCTCTCAGTTTACATGGTCGTGTTCACCATCAGGAAGTGGGAAGTTCACCATATTCACTAGGACCGTATGAACGAAGCATAGCTTCCATGGTTGGTAATGGTACTGGTTCAGTTATTCAGTATTTGTTGCGACATAGAAGGGCATACTCAATCAATCAATAGTTCCGTCCTCTAGTCGAGGGTTGGATGCAATGGTTCTCCACTTGTCCCGATGGTGTGCTGTTCTGATAGACTGTGAATAATTCAAGCCTGTCCACTGTGAAATATTTGTAAACCATGATGTTCTTGGTCTCCCTCTCCCTCTGCTGCCATTCACCTTCCCTTCCAACAATGTACGGTATATTGAACTCTGACGAATGATGTGGCCAAAATAAATAAGTTTCTTTGTCTGTATAGTGGCAAACAAGCTTTTCTTATTTTTAATTTTTCTGAGAACTTCTTTGTTGGTGATCTTCTTTGTCCATGATATTTTCATCATCCTTCGATAAGTCCACATCTCAAATGCTGCTAAACGTTTGTACATTTTCTTAGAGATTGTCCATGTCTCAGCCCCATGCATTAGAGTAGACCACACATAACACTGAAGAATATGCTTCCTTGTATGTATTAATATCTTACTTGATGTTAACACTCTATACATGTTCAGGCTATTGTTATCCTTCTCTTAATTTCTTCCTCACATCTCCCATCATTTGTAATCTTTTGTCCGAGATATATGAATTCGGATACTTGTTCGATGTTTGTGCCATCTATGGTTATATTGATATTTGGTTTATCTGTCTTTTTACTTATAACCATTGTTTTGGTGTTCCTGGCATTCATCTTCATGTTGAATAGTATTCCAGCTTTATTGGTTCTATTCACAATATCTTGTAGGTTTTTCTCACTGTCTGCTAGTATTACACTGTCATCGGCATATCTAAGATTGTTGACGTTCATGCCACCTATTGTCACTACCTTGCAATCTTCAATGTGTCTGAAAATCATCTCTGTGTACAGGTTAAAAAGACATGGTGACAATACATACCACTGTCGAACTCCTCGTTTAATCATAACTTCATCCGATAGGCCCTGCTCCATTTTTATAAATGCATGTTGTGTCCAGTATAAGTTCTCAATTAGTTTAATGGCTTTGCCATTGACACCAATATCTTGTAAACATTTGATTAACATTTCATGATTGACTCGGTCGAAGGCCTTCTCATAGTCAATAAAGCAGGCATAAACATCCTGGTTCATTTCACAATAACGTTCACAAATCATTCTCATTGTATAGTTCGTTTACATATTCTTCCCATCTGGACTTTATTTCATCTTCAAAGAGCATGTTGCCATCTTTGTTCTTGATACATTTACTGCTTCTCTGTCTGTATCCTTGACCTGTTATCTCTTTCACTTTCTTGTGCATCTCTCTTGAACGATGTTGAGACTCAAGTTGTTCCACTACTTCACACTTCTTATTCCACCATTCATCTTTAGCTTTTTTGCATTCATCTTCTATTTCATTCTTCAGGTGTTTGTATTTAAGTGGATCAGTGGTTTTCACTTTCTTCCTTTCTGCAATCTTTTCTAGTATGGTTTGTGTCATCCATGATTGCTTTGTCTCTCGTTTTTTATTTGGTAACACCTCCTCTGCTGACTTGACCATACTTTCTCTGAGAGCTTCCCATTCCATTTCAATGTTGTTATACTCTCTCTGAGGAGTTTCTTCATTCATCAGTACACTGAATTTGTTATGAACAGAGACATCATACTAAGTCAAATTAATAGAACCTGTTACTGCTGAATCCTATGGAGTCAGAGTTTTGGCATGTTTACACTTGAAATGTCTCCTAGGTTAGTCATTTGAAAGCAAAGTTACCTCAAACTAAAGGGAGGTAGATTATAACGATCAACCTGATACATTTATCACAGAAAATGACAGAAACTCAAAACCATCAGATTATGCAACTTTAATCAAATATAATAAAATATCAAATGTTGATGTATCTTAATAAAATGTTGATCTATATTACTTTGGGGGGGTGGTGGAAAAGTTACTCCCTGTACGATCGTGAAAATGTTGAAAACATTAAATGACCCCTAAGTGTACGTGTATCAGACTTTATTTTTAATTGTTAATTAAAATATCCAATGATGCCCACCCCCCCCCGAAAAAGCCAATAACTTAGTGGTGTTCTTACATAAAGACAGCTCGACAGCAAAGATACTCTAGTCTAATTTCGAGTCTTTCTTTTTAGAGTAAACACATTTTGTCGATTTATATTTATTGCTAGATATGCCTATCTGTAGGCAACATCCACCTGTTGATTTTCAGTGACTAACTTAAACTCTGTACTTGTTATCAGTAGTTATCATTATCAATGTCAATCCGCTATTATGATGTTGATTTAACCCAGTAAATATATGTTTTACCTCGGAATTATGCCTCTGGCTAGCCTCAGGCTAGAGAGAAGGAAGCACATCCGGTCCAGCAATTAGCATAATTTACTCACAACGGGAGGACGTTGTGGATAAAGCTCCAGCGTTTTTTTTTACCTAAAACAACGGAAATACAAGTAAGTATGTTGTTTGTTAGTGTGATAATGATGTATAGAGCAATGCTCCATGTTGTTAACATGAAAGTAAAACTTTTTACGTAGATTTATTATGTTTTTTCGTGTTTTATATGCCGCCCCTTGCCGAATGTAGAGGTGGCTGGCTGGAGCCGGCCATCATGTTTTTTGCCGCCCGTTGCCGAACGGAGAGGTGACTGGCTGGAGCCAGTCATCGTTTGGATAATCCTGGGTTTCTTTTATGGATTCACTTTGGATTTTATCCTGGCTCTCTTTTATGGATTCCCCATATATTTTAGGCATACCTCCGAGTTTCGTAGCATTTTCTCCAACTTGCTGGTGCAGTAGCCGCCGGGTGGGAGAAGTGTACGGAACAGTGTGGGAGGGAACAGTACACTGGTCCCAACCCCTCATTTGGTTTCGGCTTGGTTTGTCCGGCTGAAGACCTTACGACATGAATTTAGCTTACACACGCCTGTATTAAAGCCGATGTAAATACAGTTTTAGTACCTATATGTTGCTTTGCACATATTCCCACGAGTTCTGACCATAATTTGCCTTTGGTGTTTTGCAGACCGGTGAGATGGCCGCAAAGCGGAGTAAGACCGATGCAGCACACATGCTCAGTGAGGGTGATGCAACACCCGAAATGGGGTCAGCCCACTCATGCGAGCAGTTGCCTGACCCGGGACCGTCTACGTTAGATGATAGGGTTACCCGGCTAGTCCAGCAGCGCCTGGATGAGATGTTGCCGGAACAACAGCGATGTAAACAAGCGTTTCGGATGACTCCGAGTGGGAGGACTGGTCGGATCAAGATACGTCCTCGAACGACTCAGACGAGGTGGACTTTTCCTCTCAAAAGAGGAAACATAAAAGGAGAGCAGATTCGTCTGATGGAGACGAATATTACAAAGCTTGTGCTAAAGCCGCTACAGTCAGAAAGACAAAGAAGAGCAAGTCTAAGAAGAAGAAGAAGAAGAAGAAGAAGAAATCTAAGTCTTCTTCTTCAGACTCATCGGCGGATTCAACCTCCACGGATTCGGAGCGAGTTGGCAAATACGCCAAGATCGGTGGTAAAGTGGTCAAAAAGATCAAGGTTGAAAAGAAAAAGAAGATAAATACTTGCATGCTGATGAGGAAGACCATACGGGGACACTTCCACACGTTTAAGCCAGCCGAAGTTATCACAAAGCTGGCTGAGCGATACACTGGGATCAAAGGCGTTCCCAAGTCAGCGGATAAAGAGATGGATGATGATGTGAAGTTGAGTGAGGACAGGAGAAAGTTTGAGTCCTGTCTACACACAGTACACAAAGGTGTATTGGCAGCTCTAGCAGCTATGGTTCCGATGGCAAATCAGATGATGACGGAAAATCGTTTCCAAACTTTGTGTGCGGACATGGATTCCAGCATTGCCTTGTTGACAGCGACAAGTAATTTCTTGTCGTACAGGAGATTTGAGAACATCTTTAAGGCGGTGTGCACCGATGCTGGAAAGGAGGTAGCGCGCTCAAAGAAGGTAGTGGATAATGATGGGAAGGAATATAAGCTCTTCCTTCCTCCTAAACCCATTAAAGGGAAACCTCTCGACAAAACTAAAATGTTTGGAGGTCAGCTGCAGTTCCTGTTTAAACAGGTAGAAACGGCGTCCAAATCCGGCAAACATTTGGACGGTAAGAAGATCGACAATAACCCTAACCGGATTCGAAAAGCAAGACAGGATTTTCGAGGGCGCCGCACAGGGCAACGAGGCCGCTTCACCACAGGCGGGAGCTACGGTTACCAGTCGCGGGGCAGAGGACAAAGGCAGTCGTTCAGCTGGAACGACGGCAACAGGCCGTTCAAACAGACCCAGCCTCACCAGAAGCCATTCCCCCGTCCAGGGAACAAGTAGAAGCGACTACGCAAGCAATAGTAAGCGTCTTTAGAGTGGGTAACACTAGTAATGTTGTGCCTGAATGGCGAAACATTACAGAAAATCAGACAATTTTGAGTATTGTACAAGGGGTTAGAATTCCTTTAGTTACGGACCCAAAGCAAACTACAGTGCCTTTTCCTTACCGTTTTAATTCAAATGACAAACGAGAATTAACACGAGCAGTGAATACTTTTTGTGGTAAGGGGATCATGGATAAAGTCGCTCATGTCGAAGGGGAATTTATTTATAATATTTTTTCCCGACCTAAGCCTAATGGAGATGTTAGACTAATTTAGGATTTAACCACGTTAAATGAAATGGTGCAATATAAACACTTTAAGATGTTTTCACTAGAGACAGCGAGGGGTCTGGTTATGCCTAATTCTTGGCTTGCGAGTGTAGATTTGAGAGATGCTTATTACACTATTCCTATTGATAAACAGGATAGGAAGTTGCTGCGATTTATTTGGAATGACCAACCTTTTGAGTTTACATGTATGCCAAATGGATTAGCTTGTGCACCCCGATTATTTACAAAGTTGCTAAAACCAATTTTGTTGTTGATGGCACGTAAGGAACATATTATGTTTCCTTACATTGATGATTCATTTATTGTTTCCCACACAGAACAAGCGTGTCAACAAGTAGTAAATGGTCTTTGTCAAACATTTACAAAACTAGGATTTTTTGTTCATCAAACAAAGTCCGTTTTTACACAAACTAAGAACTTAAAATGTTTAGGATTCTTTATTGAGACGGTTAAGATGACCATAACACTTACACCACAAAAGAAAGATAAGTTTAAAACCACTGCAGAACACCTGCTTGGTTTGAATAAACCAAAAATTAGACAAGTTGCAGTTTTGGTAGGGTTAATGACAGCTTACGCGCCGGCTATTTTATATGGCAAGGCTCACATTAAATCACTCGAAATTGATAAGAATTTAGCGTTCGCTCGTACCAAAGGTAACTTTGAGAGAAAAATGGCTATTTCTCAAGAAGGTATCGAAGATATTGAGTGGTGGTTAGCACATTTGCATAATTCACCCAACCCGATTAGAATGGGGGAACCGAATACGGTAGTAACTACAGATGCTTGGTTAGAAGGATGGGGAGCTCATAGGGGTAATCAAGCAATGGGAGGACGTTGGCTCGAATATGAGGCTTTCGATCACATTAATGTGTTGGAATTAAGGGCTATTTACTTAGGCTTGAAGAGTTTGGTACGAGTTCCTAAGTTTCATGTACGGGTGTTAACAGACAACACTACGGCGATAGCCTATATTAGGAATATGGGGGGTACCCGCTCAAAAGCGTGCAATAGCATGGCCAAAGTTATTTGGAACTGGGCGCAAGAGAAACGGATATGGTTAACAGTGGCCCATATCCCAGGCAGTCAAAATACATTAGCAGATAAGAGTGAGAGACAGGATGACAGTACCTAGCAATAGGAGTGAGAGACAGCATGATAATACCAAGGGAAATAGGAAATCTTCAGCATCGAGGACCACTTATGACACACGGAGACGTGTCAACAACCCCATTGGTGGCATTCCTTTTTTGAATAAATATTTAGAGCAATTTGGACTTGATAAAATAACACAGCAGAAGCTGACTGCGCATGCGTGGAGGAAAGGAACAGTGAAATTGTATACAAGTTATTTGAAGAAGTGGGGTTTACATTGCTAAATGAAAGATGTTAGAGTGATGAAACCAACTTTAACGCAAGTCGTCAGGTTTCTCAGAATGCTTGAGGACAAAGGATTAGGATATGGTGCAATTAATGCAGCAAGATGTGCCCTCTCTATTATCTTACCAAGAATAGATGGACAGTCAATTGGTAAACATCAAGTAGTTACCTGGTTTCTTAGGTCGGTATACGAAAGGAACCCTCCAAAGCCAAAATATAATAGGTTTTGGGATGTATCAGTAGTCTTTAAGTTATTTAAGGATTGGCCTTCTAATAAACATTTATCTGTGAAACAGTTAGGTTATATGTTAGCAGTTCTATTATTGTTAGTAACTGGACATAGAGGACAGACTATTGTAGCACTGTCTCTAGATGGATTAGAGATAGGCTGTAAGGAGGTGACGTTTGATTTAGACAAACTGTTGAAATCTAACCGTATAGGGGACCCACTGTCTTCAGTGCATCTCACTAGCTTCCCGGAGGATCGACATATTTGTGTAGTATCTACTATTAAGGAATATATATCCAAGACTAAGGAACTCTAGACAGCTTCTTATAAGCTTTATTAAACCACAACAGGCCATTTCGAGAGACACTCTCGCTAGATGGAAAATTACGGTGTTAAAACAAGCGTGAGTCGACAATGTCCGCTATGCTTCTCACTCAACGAGAGGTGCGATGGTATCAAAGGTGAGACAATTACGAATCTCAGTTAAGAGAATCCTCGCCCATGCAGGCTGGAAGACGGCTAGATCGTTTGCTAAACATTACAACAAACGACTAGAAAAGTCTCATGGCCTGGCAACTCAACTACTCACCAATTAACAAGACAGGTGAGAAAAACATAACAATTGTTGGTTGAAATGATGTTTGAATGTTTGTATTAACGATTAGATATACTATATGGTACACTGTAGTGCAGAAGAATAAGAAACTTTATAGTTACAAAGAGGTGTTAAGAGGATAAAAATGAATTTACCTAAAAGTCTCCCTAGCCTGAGGCTAGCCAGAGGCGTAATACCGAGGTAAAATAGTATAGTTATACAAATCTTACCTGGTATAAGCCTTGGTTAGACGTGGACTAGGGCCTGCCCTCCACACCCTGCCACGTCTATTATGTTTGCTTGTGCCAAGGGGAAAACATGATAGTATCCATTGTAATTAAGATCATTTTTATCCTGAATAAGTAGGTAAAGATTGCTGGACCAGATGTGCTTCATTCTCCCTAGCCCACGTCTAACCGAGGTTTATACATAGGGAAAACAACAGTTATCCATCATCTATACCCAGGTAAGATTCATATAACTATACTATATATGCCTCTTAGAATGCCGTGGTATGGTCTAGATCCTGGGATATTAAATGAAGCTAATTATTTATATAAAGAATGAGCTAATTGTGAAATAGTGAATAAAAGTTATATTTATATTCCACAGAAAGAACGGTTTCACAATGTTTACGCCTGACCAGAAGAAAAGAGATAAAATTGCCAAACGTAAGTGAACTGTAAGACATTATAGATCACTCACCTCATGGTAGATGTATTCCATTCACGTCCCAACATTTAATTGTAGATTCTACTTTTGAAAGACCCTCACTCTTGTATTGGAAAGATACCATTTTAATTAAATAATATCTTTGAATAAAAGAAGCTGGGGGAAACCCCACACCAAAGATTTTGAAAAAAGAAGAAGGAGGTCGAAATAAAAGTTATTAAATGGTATCTGCTTCCTAAATATTATTAACAAGTTGTAAGTATCTGGCATGGTCTTCATGTTGTATCAGTGCTCAGTGCTATTCAAACTTGGCTTAGAATGGTTTTAGAGGAATACAATCTTTGAGGAAGAAAAGCAGATAGAGAAAAAACGAGACGAAGCTAATAAGACCGTTTCACATTTGTATCAGAGAGGGTTCTATGATATGTGTAACGATATTTTGTTTTTCACAGAAGCCAACATGGAGGAAGCTAATTTTACCAGATATAAAGAGAAGCAGAAGTTAGGACATGTATCATACGTAGGCGCAACAGGTAAGTCTTTCATTGTGTTGCCATCAAACACCAACTCTTGTGTTTATCCACGCTGAAATTCTAACTGCTAGCTTGTCTGCGTATTTATGAAAATAAATGGATTTTTAAAAGGGACACTTTTGTTGACACCAGATTCATAACGTCATTGGAATATAAGGGTGATATGCTTAACATTTTGCAATTAAGTGCAGAATGGATTTTCTTTTATGTTCAAAGACAGAAAAATATATATCTTTAAATATCAGAATCAAGAAGTGGCCGCATCTATTTAGGATTAATGTACAAGAAGGACAAGAAGAAAAGAAAGAACAAATTTAAATTGAACAAATATTTTCGGAAAACATAATCTTAAAAAACATAGTTTTCGCATTTTAGTAAAATCTAATATTGATAAAATATTTTTTTAATAACATATCGTTTAATTTGTCAAAAAATTGTATTTATTTCTCCGTGCAGTACAATTTGACTAATCGAGGTTTGCTGATATTTTGGGCTGTGCACTGAAGCTGCTCCCACCCATCCCCGAATCTGATACATTGTCCATGTTGCCGGAAACATGCATAATTCAAAATCCCTGACTACGGGCCTGATATTATGAATACCATAGAGACAGTTCGTAGCGCATCGCTACGCATAAAGTTAACTTCCGGTAGTAGATTCAAAAGCTTGTCCAGTCCTTACCTGGCCACCGTCGTCGACGGATCACTGAATGACTAGAAAATTGTTTGTTTATTCGCAATGCCGAAAGTTGGTAGGATTAAAAGTGTTGTCGGTAGATATTCAAAGGCTTTGCTGAGATCTATGGAGGATTCGGAGGACTCGCATTCCGGCTCAAAGGAGGGCAACCATATTGGTCGTACGGTGTCGACGAGTAGGCTGCATTTGGCAGATTTGCATGGAGGATCGCCTGTACCATCAACATCTCGGAATGTAGGACCGTCATTGGAGGAGATTGCCGTACTTCTGGATGCAAGATTATCAGCTGCTCAAGAGCCAGTTTTGGCGAGACTTCAGTGCCTGGAAACAGCATGTAATAGTTATTCTGCGAATGTGTGTCATGATGACGTCATGGAGGTTGAAACCGACGGTATGAGGATGGTGGATAATACGCCGGTTCGTCCGACTCCATCAAGTAGTTCAACGCCCAGGATGCGCACGAGTAAAGGTAAAGTGCATAATTCGTCTTCTTCTGTCGTGGTACGAAAGCGTGGCGCGAATGATGAACAGTTTAATATGGAAGGGTCGGATAGCGACGATTCTATGATGATTGAAATGTTTAGATTGGCAGGGAAGAAGGCACGTAAGGCTAAAACTTTGAAATTATTACCGCACAAGTATATTATTAGAAATGAAAAGAAAGGGAAAGTAGGACAAGGCGAGGCAACATGGTTTGAGTACCTGGCAGCTATGAGGAGAATGGTACGACGAGGGGATGTGCCGATAACTTGGGGACAGCCGACAGAAAAACAAAACGGCCAGATGGTCAAACCAAACAAGGAGGTGGACTGGGAATTTATTCAAAAAATGAGCTACATACTGATACATCGAAATATGAGGACCTTAACCTCTCCAACTGCAACATCGAACTACAATGGGCAATTGTAATCAGACCTCACACCAAGAGTATACTCATCGGCAACATATATAGGCCTCCAGATGGCAATCTAAACGAAGGAATTGACCTTCTAAACGAATCCATGAGACAAATAACCGACATGGACAAATATGAGATACTCATACTAGGAGACTTTAATGTGGATTACAATGAAAAGAAACAGACTCTGTGGGGAACAATGAAACAATTTGCAGCAGATCATGAGCTCCAGCAAATGATACACAAACCAACCAGAATAACCAGAACCTCTGACAAAACAATAGACCTAGCATTCACCAACATTAAGCACTGCACAAATGCAGGAGTTATCAACTATAATATAAGTGACCATAAACCAATATACATACTAAAAAAGAAAATAAGGAATGACAAGAGATCTGCCACTTACTGGGGACGCTCATACCGAAACTGTGACCAGAGAGAATTGGAAAACTCACTGCAGGAATTCAACCAAAGAGAGCTCCTAGTGGAACAAGACCCAAACAAATGCTGGGAAATGCTTAACACAACAATAACAAAAGCGGCTGACATGCATTGTCCCCTAGTAGAGCTCACTATTAGAACTAACACAGCTGGGTACCTTAATGAAGAACTAACAGAACTACAACAAGACAGAGACTACTTCAGACACAAATTTGAAATATCTAAAGACCCTGGTGATGAGTTCATAACCAAATGCATGACCAGGAAAACAAGAAATGAAGTCAGAAAGGCCAAAGCAAGATTCCTCCAAGACCAACTATACAAACATCGAAACAATGCCAAAAAATGCTGGCATGTACTCAAACAGATTGAACCAGAAAGCCAGACCAAAATTAGTAGCCTTTCCAATGAAGAATCTGGCAACGTAATACCGGATAACCTACTTCCTGAAGAAATCAATAATTATTTCATCGAGATAGGAGAAAAGCTAGCCAGTAAATTTAACCAAGGAACAGCCCAACAAAAATGTTACCAAGCCAAACTAAATAACCACAACTATGATATCCAAGAAACATCATGTGATGAAATCCTAGACAGAACAAATCAAATATCATCCTATAAATCGTCTGGTATAAAAGACATCAGTACTGCCTTGATAAAGATGGCAATAACAACACTAATTAGGGAATTCACACATATGTACAACTTAATAATTAAAACAGGCATCTTCCCCGATCCCCAATCCCCAAGACCAATAATCCAAGATACTGCAGTGAACTGCGACCAATTTCAATCCTCCCACTTCCAGGAAAAAATTTTGAACAGATTATACATGACCAAGTTAAAGCATTCCTTGAATCATCCAACTATCTGACCTACCAGCAAAACGGATTTAGGAAAAACAAATCCACAACAGGGGCTCTGGCATCTCTACTGGATGAACTTTTGGGCAACATGGATAAAGGCGAACTAACAATCACTGTCTTCCTTGACTTCAAGAAGGCATTTGATACAATTGACCACGAGATCCTGATGTAGAAAGTAGTAAGAGCTGGATTAGGCAACAAAGCACATCAGTTCTTCACAAATTACCTCAAGAACAGGATGCAGTGCACAAAACTAAACAAGAATGAGTCCACCACCTGTAGGGTCAAGACCGGTGTGCCACAGGGCTCCACCCTAGGACCCCTGCTATTCCTAATCTTTATTAATGACCTACCACTAGTATCTGATAGAGCAACATTTACATTATTTGCTGACGATGCAGCACTCACAGTACACAATAGAGATATTATGGCAGCGGCAGCCCAGACAGACATGGTGTTAGATAAGGTGAATACATGGTGCTATGAAAATAAACTAACAGTAAATAGTGCCAATACAGAGTATGTGATCTATGGGACGAAAATGAGAAAATCAAGAGCCCCTCAAATCCAACTACATATGGGTGGAACCTTACTTTGTGAAGTGGACTCCTACAAATACCTGGGCACAACTCTTGACTCCACTCTAAATGGGAATCGACAAATGGCGAGACTGAATCAAACGCTGGCACTAAAACTGACAACTTTTAGGAAATTAAGGAAATTCACAAGTGAAAACACTGCACTACTCCTGTACAAGACTACAATATTGCCTGTTATAGATTACAATGACATCATATATGAGCTCTTAACAAAACAACAAAAGATCAAACTGCAAAGAATTCAGAACCGAGCACTGAGAACAGTTTACCAAGGCAAGACCCTCAGTGTGGCTGAACTGCACAAGAAAGCAAAATTGGACACTCTCTCAGAACGAAGGGACCTACACCTGATGGCACTAATGCACAAACGCGCAAAAGATGAAAAATTCATTGACAGCACAAATAGAATAACAAGAAGAGGAGCCTCCACTCTGCTCAATGTACCACACCCTTCAACAAATAAATATACCGGAGCACCAATCTACAAAGGTAGTGTCATGTGGAATGACCTCCCTATCAGAGTCAGAGAAACGCAAACAATACTAGCCTTCAAAAATGCATATAGAGCCCACCTGGTTATTCAGGCCCTTAAATGACTACTGCAGTAATTACTAGCAAAGCCCTGAGCTACTGCCACCCCGGATCCTCGCTTGCTCTCCGGTGGGTTTTTCCCCCGTACCGCCCACCCCAATGGGCCCCCCTCCCCTGCCACCACCCTTAACCATGATCATGAACAAACCATCAACACACCGAACATCCTACACAACTATCAATCTGTTTAAACACATCAAACATTATATAAGACAGGCAAAATGTCTTGTCAACTCTGAACTTAACTTGTTTTATAAGAAAAAAAAAAAAATGTAACCCACAACGATTATTTGAGTTGCCCCGAGTATACACCTTCTACTCGGTGCTGCTCCTCATTTTTGCATGAACTACAGTGACTGTTGCTGTACATTATACAGCAGGAGCCACTCCCGTAATTCTACAGGATCGGTGCTGTAACTAATACAGCACTGATCAAACTTATTCTAATACTAGTAATAGTAAGATGGCCGGAAGACCAGTGCCCCGGCGCTGACAAATGTCATGTTCAGATGACTAAATACTTTACCAAAAAAAAAAAAAAAAAAAAAAATATAGAAGATCACATTGATTCGCTGTTAGATATGGCGCAAAATTATTCATGGCAGACCTGTTTGAACTTTAGTGAAAAAATATTTAACATGATAGCTGACAAGAGCTTCGCAGAAGGGATGGTCGATCAAGGGAAGATAATAAGAAATTACGGAGGGATATCAGGCGGGCTGGATAATGCGTGAAGAACCTAGCCGGCTAAACAAGGGCGCAGGTCCGCAGTATGCAGAATATAGGAAGGGTGTGGATCCCAGACCGTGCATTGACTGAACAAGGGTGAGGTACGTGTGGCATCACCGGTGACCATGGAGATGGAATCAAAAATTCATGAGCACAACTTGTGCGTACTGCGCATTTAAGCTTCGCCGTAAACACTCGCACAGAGAAACTGATTGCAGGTCTAAACAACGTGCTAAAGAGGTTGCCCCTGATGATACTGAACATGTCAAAAGTTTTTAATACGCAGTGGGCCATGTGCTGCGATTACTGAAGAGAAAGTGCGTACAGAAGATGTCGTCATGCACAAGTATCCCGATTGCTCTACAGATGTCGCCACCACCATCCAACCGGCACCGAGTAGACCAGTCGGCAAGTGTCACGTTCAGGTCGGTACGGTTGTTGCGTCGGTGTTATGTCGGCCTTCTAAGTTACTGTTGTCACATACCGTTCTCAGTCCCAAGCTTAACTCTAGTATGTTTCAGGAAGGTGAACAGTTGCGTAAAATTGTGGAGCGAGCGCGATCACCAACTGGTCACGTGAATGTAATTAATAGTGCTGTTTCGATTAAATCTAAAAGACGGCACCATGCGTCATCTGTAGTGTCCTCGGAGTATTCCAAGTTTGCACGTTACTCACTTGGTGGCGCCATCACTAAATATTCTAAAAAAAATTCTACCCGAAAAAAGTGTAGATGGTTGTCTTCTCATTCTAAATATGTTTGGTTCGATAGGAGCTGATGTAGCTGGATTAATAATAAAAATACATGTTTTGAGGAATGTGTACCCGTGACAGTAACATTAGGTACGGTGGCACAACGCACAATGCCGACAGACAGTTTGCTGCCGACTGGGACCGTCCAGCGCCGTTCTGTTGATGACGACATGTCAACATCATATAGGTCCCGCTGCTCGGGACGTGATCTTATTGTGTCTGATGCACTGACTCATAGGCTGCTGCCTCTGGACAGATTACCTGGATGTCGAAACTATGTCTCGAATGCATGCTTTGTTGACTGTGCCTGTGGGGATGGTTGTTGCCTCCCCAAAAACCCTATAGTTAGTTAGCACTTCTTCTTACAGCCCTTGCCAACTTTCTTGTCGACGGCACCATGCTACTGATTTGTTGATTGATGTTGAATCCCCTGTTGTTGTTCATGAAGATGTTGGTAAGGGCCGTACTGTACTTATTTCTTCGGATACGAAAGATCTGGCTTGTGTGGAGATCTGCACTGACTGTGATAATAATGACATTAACGGGGACTCCATGTTGGGCCCAAAGCACTTTTTAGCTACTAATATGGGAGGAGGTAGTGGTAGCCAAGCCCCCATTAAGTGTTTAATACCTCAGATTGAATTTGTTGCGCCTGTTACTGTTCCTGTTAAAGTTGTTTCACCGTTGAAAGTTGGAGAATGTAGGAACCTTCCCGTTGTGCTTCCAGTTCCATTAATGGACGACAATAATATGACAGTAGCATACAGTGATGATATCGCACTGTTTTGTGATACTTCACTTTTAGAATATAAACTGCATGTAACAAATATTTGGCCTATACTGGCTGATAATTGTACCCCATTTGGCCATTATGCTTCAATTTATAAAAGTGTTAGAGCGACAGGGCTGCCAAATTATCTCTCGGCCAAGATCCCTATCCCGTCAGGGCTTTTAATACAAAATTGGAAATCTATCTTAGTGAATTATGATGATATTGGTCTTAGCCCATTTCTGGAATTTGGCTGGCCTGCCAATTTTACGGGCACATTTATTCCTACCCCGACATCTTGTAACCATGCTCAGTCAGAGGAAGATTTGTTCTGGATTAACAACTACGTGGAGACTGAATTATCTCACCAAGCATTGTTGGGGCCATTCGAGAGCCCTCCTTTTTGCCTGTGGGCACAGGTTAGCCCTATTATGACCCGCCCCAAGAAAAATACTAATGAACGTAGAATAATATTGGACCTTAGTTACCCTAAGGGGCGCAGTGTAAATTCAGGAATAAATAGGGGCTGGTATCAAGGAGAACCTTATAAGTACAACTTGCCGACAATAATGTCCTTGGCAAAGCAGATTACTAAATTGGGGGAAGATAGTTATATGTGGTCTATTGACCTCGCAAGGGCATACAGGCAATTAAGAACCTGCCCTTTGAGTGTGCCTTTGTTCGGTATAAAGGTAAATGGGAAGCTTTATTTTGACATCGCTCCGCCGTTCGGGTGTAGGACATCAAGCATGGCTTGTGCCCGGACGACAGCGGCTGTGGTTCATTTGATGAATTTAAAAGGTTTTTTCACGTTGTGTTTTTTGGACGATTTTGTAGGCGTAGAATCGACACTTAAGAAGGCACACCAAGCGTATAACTACATCTTAAAATTAACAGAATTTTTAGGTTTGAAACTTTCGATTAAAAAATGTGTACCCCCCACAAATACCTTGATATGGCTAGGGTATGAAATAGATTCTAAAATTTTGGTAATACGTATTCCAGACGAGAAACTGTTGGATATCTTGTTAGAGTGTAAAAAGTGGATAATTGGCAGGAAGGTCACACGTAAAAATGTTCAAAGATTGGTGGGAAGGTTACAGTTTATTTCTAAATGTGTGATCCCTGCACGGGTATTTATGAATAGGATTTTAGACTTTCTCAGGGAGACACCTTTTTTAGGGAAGACTTGTGTTACTCAAAATTTGGTTAGGGACATCGCATGGTTCCTACGTTTTGCAGAAGGTCATAATAGGCTAGTGCTGTTGCAACATCTACCTAGCAAAAAATGGGTAATCGAGTGTGACTCGTCATTGGTTGGTGGGGGCGCATTCAGTCAGACTCATTAGTATTCTAATTTGTACTCCGAAAAATTTCTGAAAAGTAATTTTCATATTGCCCAGTTAGAGGCGATTAATTTGGTAGTGGCTTTAAAACATTTGTCTCCCCCAGACCCACACAATTATCAAATTATCATAAATACAGATAATGCTGCTTCCCAACAGGTGCTGTCAAGTGGTGCTGGAAGAGATCCTGTCTTGTGCGCCTGTCCCCGGGAAATCTGGAGATTTGCCGCCACTTACACTTGTGCGGTACAGGTGGTACACAAGCCAGGAAAAGATCTAGTGCTAGCAGATGCCCTAAGTAGGTTTTTTTTTTATGATACATTCCGAATGATTGCTGATAATTTATGCCAGAAAAAGTTGTTGACTAAAATACATGTTCCTCCCGACGTGCATGTCCTAGACATGTCTTTATAGTGCTCTGCGCGTTGATAATTTTTGTTTTGCCTTTATCAACTTGCAGAGAAAAAGCGGGAAATAGTGCATAGGCTAAGCGTGTACTTTTCGGCGGGACTAGCGGAAGGGACCTGGAGAAATAAAAGGGTCCAATTTAGAGAGTATCTGATGTTTTGTAAGAACAGCAAAGATAACCCTAAGAAACCCAAATTGAAGACGGTAATGTTATATGCTTTATACTTAAATGATAAATTTAATACTGACGGTGCTGTAAAAAACTATATGAGTGGGGCGAGAACATGGGGAAGACTACTAAAAGGAGATACTGAGGCATTTGATTGTTATGCTCTGTCGATAATTAAAGCTGGCATATGTAAGTTAAAGAACCACACTGTCAAGAGGGCGTTTCCCTTGAAGACCACGCATATTAAAATGATAATCGCAAAATTCAACAAGATCGGAGAAGATGGCTTTGTGTTAATTGTTGCATTGCTAATTGGATATTTATGCTTGCTAAGACAGTCAAATCTGTTTTATTCCGAGGTAACGGGGGGTGGCGGTCACATGCTGCTCGGCGGTGACATCAAGGCGCACACCACACACCTGACGATAACAGTCAGGAGCACGAAGACGACACACATGCCTGAGGATGCGTACAGCATCGATCTACCAAAAGGGGCAAGTCCAACCTTCTGCCCGGTGCACGCATGGAACAAGTACATCCGTCTGACCCCTGCACATGAGGGTGCCCCAGCATTCATGATGAACAATGGGGACCCGTTGACTGCAAAAGTTTTCAGCAAATGCATGAAATTAGCATTGAAAGCCGGTGGGCTTCCCTGGTGGCCACTGGTGACGTGTCATAGTCTTCGGCGAGGGGGAGCCCAAGAATATGCAAGAGTGGGCATGCCCTTAGATTGCATAAGAACACTCGGTAGATGGAAGTCCAACAGTTGTGTTTGACTATGTAAATAAAAACGTACTTTAGAGAGTAACCATTATCTCTCCTGTCCCAATTTGGCTGAGAGATAATGGTTCTTATGACCTTGAAATGAATGTTGCTGATTAACGCGAATGTGGGAATGTGTGTGAGTGTGCCAGATGTGAGCTGACCGTGTGACCGTGATCTGCCCCAGTTGCTGCCTCATGTCTTCTGTTTTCAAGTTCCATCTACAGAAATGAATACAGTATCTACAGAAATATATTATATGTTAGTATGATAGTACAATCATAAAGTATGTTCTGCACATAAGTAATGAAGAAAATGCAATAGTAGCTATACCTAGCATATGACCTGCACATAAGTAATGAACAGTAAACATAGAAAGGCACAGGTTGTACTACCTGTTGAAGATAGAGTAATTTAAAGCTAATAACCTCAATTGTATTATTGAGAGTGGCTGATAGCAGATGTTCAGGAAGGTGTAGGAAAGGCTTTGTAAAAATGTATTAAGCCTGATTAATAAATTTATTAGCCCAAACAAAAAAGATTATCTGTGTCTGGTTTTGAATTATAATTTATAGACCATTCACTATACTTGGTGGAACTATAGACTGCATAGCAAAAGAAGAGGGAATGTAGCATTTAATGACATTATAAGATTACTACTCCGTCTACCTAGGTATCTCAGTGCTACTGCTAATAAGCTATTTGCCAATATTGAAGTGCGAGCCTTCCAGGGTGTTATCAGGAATCTAATATTCAAATGTATTACTAAACTTGACAAGTCAGAAAATACTATAATACCGGGACTTGTGAAAATAGGAGAGATTTACCTCTGCCATATGGAGGCATTGGTACAAACTACTGTATGTAGACCAACATTTTGATAATGGTCAGTATGGTAGTATTCATACTATTACTTGTATGTTATTGACATTTATTTTTATATGTACCTACTATGGACCAATTTACGTAACCACCATAATGCTGAGTCAGAAATAAAGTATTGAATTGAAAATACACTACTTTCAGGAATCTTTTTAATTCTCTCAAGTGGTCAGTGACTTGTTTTATCGCATGACATCTTTTTTTCTTTAATTCTCAAGTGTCCATTATTGCCTGCTGCAATCAATGCAATTTCATTTCTTGATTTCTCATAGTTTGGTTTAGCGCTTGGTAGAATAGTCATTTAATAACTAAATTGCACCTTTGGAAATTAACTATTACAACAACAAAAACTGGTCGGGAGCGGGGGCGTTGGGATTCGCCTTAAATCACACAAAGCGGTAGCTGAACTGATTTTTAGAGGATTGATTTGAAGTGTGTGATAGAGGTACTTAGCATGTGAGCATTTCGTATTTATTGTGACGCTTAATTATTGTTTCTTCAACTTAGGCGGCCCTCTGCCCCCTCCCCCCCCCCCCCAAATCTGTGATCGGACCCGCCTGTGCCTGAAAAATCTCCCGCCCTGAATTTACAAAGAAGATTTCAATTGATAAATGTCTGTCAGGTTAGCAGCAATTCAACTTTCGTAAGCACGCAATATATTCCAAGCACAATATATCCCAAAATTGTAACTTTTAGAACTGTACGTTATAATAAATTTCGAAGTGAAAATACAGTGTTCATTGTTTGACTGAAAACATTGTGATGTGTACATGAATGACTGAAAAATAAAAATAAAATCACCCACCTGACCCAGATTTTTATTTCAAAAGGACGATCACCAACTTTCTTTTTATTTGGCCTTATCGGTGTTTTCCAGGAGGGGGCCTGTCTTTGCCGGAAGCCACACAGCACAGAGTGCAACAGAACAGATTGGCACCTTTAAGGAAACAGGTATGTGGCGCTGTGTATATATTTGGTTTGATTTGTTGTTGCTTTACGTCCTAGCAACACCCAAGGTCAGAACAATTATATGATCCCCATATACAAAAATGGATGCTGTGGAGGTAGAAAAGGTACAACGGAGAGCCACCAAAGTGATACCAAATTTTAAGGATCTTCCATATGAACAAAGACTAAAAAACTAAATCTCCCATCTCTCAAGTATCGAAGAATGCAAGGAGACATGATTCAGGCCTATAAAATCATAGCTGGTATAGATCGCGTTGACGCCTCCATCTTCTTTAGCTTCCCTAAATCAACCACGCCCCGTAGTCATAGCCCAAAAATGTATTTTTAAAAAGAAGAAAAAGAAATGCCACCTAGACTTGAGGAAACACAGCTCCAGCCACAGGACAGGATTGTGGATAGATGGAACTTCCTCCCTGAATCTGTTGTCTCTGCCCAAACCATGAACTGCTTAAAGTCCCGACTCAACAACTTTTGGATCCAAGAACAATACAGATTGCCATAACCGTCCATAGTAAAAGTTATTTATTGTAAGACCGGAATAACAAAAGACAATCATCCTACCAAATTCTGTATATTTGGTATCAAGGTATGTGTCATATCAGGACACTATATAGTTGATTAAGGAGGATAAATTTCAATTGCGGACAATTGGTCTTCATCATTGCACTCTTCCTTGCCCTATCCTAGTAATGGCGAGTGCCAGACTAAGTAGCGACAAATATAAAGTTTTGTCATTGGTTTGACTCAGCCAGGCTTCCAACCCATGTCAATTGTATAATTCTATTAGGCCCATGAGACTTTGAATTAGGGCGAAAAGGCGTGCATTAAGCAAACAAGTAGTACTCCTACTATAGCACATTATCTACTAACACAAGCACCCGGCGCAGTGGCCTAATCGATAGAACGCGGGCCTCGCGTGTGGAAGGTCAGAAGTTTGGTTCCCGGTCGAGTCAACCCAATGACTTAAAAATTTATGCTTGTTGCTTCCTAGCCTGGCGCTGAGCATTAATAGGATAGGGCAAGACTGGTAGGTTCAGTGTCAGGGTAATGTGACTGAATGGGATATTGGATCATGGTGCTGGCGGCCTGGTCTCCTAGTGGGGCAGCACTGTAAAGTCACCATGAGTGCACACTGTCACAAGTCGCTACATGTCCTGATATGACCACAGATATTGCCAGGATATGAAACTCAAACAACCAATCAAGTAACACAAGAACCAACATGCATATTGTTTCTTCCACAAGAGGTTAACTGAACTAGTTTTAACCATAACACAAGGAAGCAACATTAAACACCTTCTACTTTTCATAAACTCTGCACCGAAGTATATGGTTTAATCTGCCTCAAATTTCAACAAACAAAATAGCTTCATATTCACCGCATGTATTACTACAAAGTTAGTTTAACTGTGACATTAAAACCATAAATATACACTCTATTATCTCACAATTCTGTTGGGTAACATCACTATTCTTTCTTTTTTTTTGTTTCAAACCTTTGTTTATTTTAGACAATGTTATGTGAATGAATGTTGCATAATATTGCCGGAAGACCAGTGCGTTACTATTCGCTGAATAAGAATTATCATTTGGAAAAAAATATTTTAAAGAGGTAAAATAAAAAAAGGCTTATCTTCAAGCCATAGTTATTTTGATCAGTTGAGGTTGATATCTCAATGCATTTTAACAAAACAAAAATAGAGATGTGAAAATTGTTATGGTGTGGTATTGAACTGGGCCAGTCTGTTATCAATTATCAATTTATCGCCTAATACGGGGTTTGAACCTCTGGAACGTGCATCCACCTGAACTGACCAGACTTGATGGCCGAATGAGTTAGAGCGTCCATCTCCCGTGTTGGTAGATCGTGGGTTCGAACCCTGGTTGAGTCAAACCAATGACTTAAAAATTTATACTTGTCACTTCCTAGCCTGACGCTCGACATTATTAGGATCGGGCAAGGACTGGTTGGCTCAGTGTCAGGATAATGTGACTGAGTGGGATATCAGGTCATGGTGCTGGTGGCCTGGTCTTCCAGTGAGCAGCACTATAAAGTCGCCATGAGTGCGCACTGTCACAAGTCGGTACCCGTCCTGATATGACATTAAACGTTGCTAGGACGTAAAACAACAACAAACAAACAAATCCACCTCAACTACACCTCAGTCGATACTCATTCAGAGGCCCTCCAGCCTCACACCCCATATCGGGCAACAACTGCTTGATGGAGCAGTCACACTACGACGTGTATTCCGGCGTGCCGCCAACGCGCTTAAATATATTCAACGCGTCGAGAAACGTCAAACTTTTCGGGGTGTTTTGAGAAAACTCGACGTGTTGGGAGCGTGTTGCTGGCGCGTTGTTGCCGGTGGAAAAAAAAAACAATGCCGCTTGACCCAATTTCGCCCGGTTCCCACGGGGGTTGCCAGCGTGTTGTCAACGTGTTGCGGACGTGTTGTCGGCGCGTTATCAGCGCGTTGTGTGCGTGGGAAAGGCGTTTGACGAACGGGTGTCAGAATCGGGTGCTTTGGTAAGGCCATATAAGTAAATCTATATCATTATATACTCAAACCCATCACGCTGACGACACGTTCACAGAACGCCGGCGCACCGCCGCGGACACGCCAGCAACACGTCGACACGTGCCAGCAACACGTCGACACGCGCCAGCAACACGTCGAAACGCACCTTCAGCACGTCCACATGCGCCAGCAACACGTTACCGACGCGTTAACGCACCGGTGGCATTTGTGGGAAATTTCCAGGACTTTTTTCAACGTGCTACGAGCGGGCCGCCAACGCGCTGGTAACGCGTTTCGACGGTCTGCTAACGCGCCCATAGCGCGTAACGCAACACGTCGGCCAGCGCCGAAAGTTTTGTGCAAGCACAAAACTTTCGGTGCTGGGTGACGCGCGCCGACGCGTTGTATCAAAGCGACCTGTCAATCATAGTGTACCGACGTGTACCGACGCGCCAGCAATGCGTTGCTAACGCGTTGCCGGCGCGTTCCGACAGGTTCCGATGTTTCGACCAAAAACACAACACGTTGGCACGCGTTGTCCAACGCCGGGCCAACACGTCGTAGTGTGACTGCTCCATTATATCAATACTTTTATCTGAGGTTGAATTTGAGACCAAATAGAAAGAAATCGTGACTAAGGCAAACCATGGTCAATGCACATCTCTGAGGTCTGAGGACCTGAAACCCCATATTTAAAACACGTCAATTAATTCTTGCCTGCAAAGTTTTAGCATATTCCACCCACTGTGCTCCGATGATTTTGCATGAATGTATACAATTTGGCCGGTTATTTCAACTCAAGGGATGTTACTTGTTAGATAGGGATCACCCTGGTGTCACTTTTGTCTAGTTGGGTATTAATCAAGGTGTGCATGGTGTGTGTGGTGACATGCCTGGTGACATGTGTCTGGTGATGTGTGTGCTGACATATGTGCTGACTTGTGTGCTAATGTATATGATGATGCATATAGTGACACATGGTGAGGTGTGGTTACATATGCTGTAATGCTAGTGGTGACATGCAATGACGTGTGTGGCAACATGTGTGCTGACTTGTGTGATAATGTGTATGATGATGCATGTGGTAATACATGGTGATGTGTGGTGAGATGTGCTGTAACGTTTGTGGTGACATGCAATGACATGTGTGGCGGCATGTGCGCTGACTTGTGTGCCAATGTGTATGATGATGCATGTGGTGACTCATGGTGACATGTGCTGTAATGTTTGTGGTGATGCAATAACGTGTGTGATGATGTGTGTGGTGACTGTTGACGTACGTGACGGTGTGTGTGGCGATGTGTGTGGTGACGTACAATGCAGAATGTCATAACTCTTGTTATTCAGACAACATTCCGAGAACACCGAACTGCGGAAAAGGAACGGCAACAGTCGGAAATAAACAAGCAAAAAGCAGGAGCCCGAGTCCAGGTAGGTCGGGGGCCAGTCAGGCAGCGAGGGGGGTGGTTGGGGTTTTACATCCTAGCAACATCAGAGGTCATGTCAGGACGACGTTAATCTAAAGCGTGACCGCCAAAAAATGCCACCCACAAAAATGTTATTAACTTCTACATGTTTTCAGTGATTTACTTCATATTTGGGTCACATTAACTACAGTTTGTGCATGATCATTTCACAAAGCTTTCAATTTGTAGATAACAATGACTTTTATGCCTAACTCTTGGCTGCGTCGCAAGAGAAATTTTGTAGGACTGCAAGCAGTGGAGTCCCTAACAACATCAATGTTCTCTGGTGACCTTACACTTACTGGTCGTCCAGAATGTGTGTCCCTTATACACATAATTTAACACGGTCCTGTGATCCCTGAATTTCTGTACCCATCTGTGAATGAATCTTTTGTCTGGATAATGACAACATTGTATAAAGTCCACGGCTGGAATCTGTGGTTGTGTAGGCGGGCTATAATGAAATCAATGCAGGCAAGAAGAGAAAGGAAGAGTATAAAGAGTGAAAGTAGAGAGAGAGCCAAGCCCTCAGGTATATTATTTATAGTGGTACATGGATCTGGTATGGCACACCACCTGACCTTATTCTCCAATGGGAATCAAACATCTCAAACTCCACCAATGAACATCAAGCATTCCTGGGTTTCCATAGCTACAGTGCTCTGCCCACCACCACCATGTGGCGTGGCTGATTGGCCACTACCTGCCCTGAGCTGAGTGTTTGGTGATCCGTGACTAACAGAGGGGGAGGGGGTAGTGAGTAGAGCTCTAAGTGCCCCATACACACTATCTCCTAGTGCCTCTTTCACACTATCTGACTAACACACAATGACTACATAAATTCAATTATGTACCTGGCCCTATATACCTTTTACTATGATAGACCATTTGCATTCCCCCACCGATGCGTTTTATCGGAATATTTTACAATTGAAACTGTCTGAAAAGCGAGCTGGTACTGTTTTGAAAAATTTGGTCTCAAACTAAGTCTTTGCGGGAAAACATTTTGTTCTCAAACTGTCCAAGGCATCTTCGGAAGAGCACTCACCTCACCAGGTAAAGTATCACATAAACAGGTAGGTGTGTAGTGGGCTGCACTCACCTCGCCATGTAAAGTGTCAGACAGACAGGTAGGTGTGTAGTGGGTTGCACTCAACTCACCAGGTACAGTGTCACATAAACACATACTGTATATGTCCCAATAGACGTGCACTGCGCAAGTGCAGACACATGGATGCGTGTCTATTCAAAGTTAAAGAATTTCATGGATTTGTTTTTGTCATGCCTCTGAAATAAAGTGGGATTGTCTTATTTGATGTGCATTCAGTCTGAATATGAACGTAAATTTTGATTTGTCTTTGTTGTGCCTCTGAAATAAAGTGGGATTGTCTTATTTTATGTGTATTCAGTCTGAATATGATTGTACTTTGTGCGTGCTTTCAATCTTGAAATGGGGTGTGTGCTTCTATTGGGTAGAGGGCTTCTATTGGGACATATAGGGTATATGTGTAATGTGCTGCACTCACCTCACCATGTAAAGTGTCACACAGACAGGTAGGTGTGTAGTGGGCTGCACTCACCTCACCAGGTACAGTGTCACAGACACATATGTGTGTAGTGGGCTGCACTCACCTCACCAGGTACAGTGTCACAGACACATGTGTGTAGTGGGCTGCACTCACCTCACCAGGTACTGTGTCACAGACACGTATGTGTGTAGTGGGCTGCACTCAACTCACCAGGTACCGTGTCACAGACACATATGTGTGTAGTGGGCTGCACTCACCTCACCAAGTACAGTGTCACAGACACATATGTGTGTAGTGGGCTGCACTCACCTCACCAGGTACCGTGTCACAGACACATATGTGTGTAGTGGGCTGCACTCACCTCACCAGGTACAGTGTCACAAACACATATGTGTGTAGTGGGCTGCACTCACCTCACCAGGTACCGCGTCACATACATGCATGTGTGTAGTGGGCTGCACTCACCTCACCAGGTACCGTGTCACAGACACATGTGTGTGTAGTGGGCTGCACTCACATCACCAGGTACCGTGTCACAGACACATATGTGTGTAGTGGGCTGCACTCACCTCACCAGATACAGTGTCACAGACACATGTGTGTAATGGGCTGCACTCACCTCACCAGGTACCGTGTCACAGACACATGTGTGTAGTGGGCTGCACTCACCTCTCTGATAGGTCTCTTGCAGCTAGGTGCTCCAATTGTTAGGGTGGTTGCCTTGGAATGATAGAAACCAGGCACGGTGGCCTAATCGGTTAGAGCGTGGGCATCGCATGCAGAAGGTCGGGAGTTCGGTTCCCGGTCGAGTCAAACCAATGACTTTAAAATTGATATTTCTCTCTTCCTAGCCTGGTGCTCAGCATTAATAAGATATGGCAAGGACTGGTTAGCTCAGTGTCAGGGTAATGTGATTGAGTGGGATATTGGGTCATGGTGCTGGCAGTCTGATTTCCCAGTGGGGCAGCACTATAAAGTCACTATAAGTGCACACTGTAACAAGTCGGTACCTGTCCTGATATGATCTTAGATGTTGCCAGGACATAAAACTACAACAACTAACCAACCTGGAATGACAGAAACATGTGTTTGAGGTCCATCTTCGGCATGGTGTCATGTATGTTTGCCACATCCGCACTTGACCAATGTCCGTCAGTACCCAGTTATTCCTATTCCACATGTGTTTATTTGCCTATGCAAAAGACAAATACAGTAAAACCTCTCTAATTCGACTGTCTATGGAACCGACTTTAAATGGTCGGTTTAGGGATTTCTTTTATCGTTACAATGGGATTGTACGGGCGATTGTTTGTGACCCAAATAAATTTATCTATATAAGGGAATGGTGGACTGGTGGAGGTGGTTGGTTAGAGAGGTTTTACTGTAGTGAGAAAAAAAACCCTCCTCTCTCCCCCCTAAACAAAAACCTCAAATCAAAGAACAATGACTACACTTCCAACCCAGCAACTATAAAAATATAGTTATTTATATATACCCTGACATTTCATATTCCGGACAGCGCTTCCCTAATATTTTTCAAGATCTACAGGATTTACTTGTAAGTAATATGTTACGCATCAAATAATAAGAAATGAACTTCAGTCCTTGTCAGTGGTTGGTGGTGAAAATATGGAGCTTGCTTTGTCCACTCTCGAGACAAATACAGCAACAAAACTCTCTTAGAAAACATTAATAATTATATAATATTATATATTTGTGAGTGGTGGGGGGAACATTAGTTGATTAAACAGTAAAAGAGGTTCTATTAAATGGATTAAATAATTAGTATTCCTTTTTATGTAGCAACAAATGTTTAATCGTGTCTAATTTGGATACATAGAATCAGATTTAGGTACTTGTTTCGACAATTTAAAACTTTCATCAGACGTCAGCTTTAGCTTATTTTATCCAGGATAAATAGTGGTTGATGCATAGAACCTTCGTATCTGCAATCCAGTTTCGTGATCTACCTGATATTTTTGTTTTATTTCTATTCAACAGGCCATGCGAAATGAATCAAAGGAGAGCGATAGACAGGCGAGGTTGGACGAGGACAGAAGGCTGTGAGTTCATTGTTCATTAAGCGGGCATTCCTTACACGTGGTATGCGGCATGCGGTATGCGAATGGCATTATTCCTTACATGCGGTATGCGGTATGCGGCACACGACTGGCTATATTTAAAAAATATAAATAAACAATTATTCTCCATACTGCTCTGTATATGACCAAATATTGCATTTATATCTATGTACCTTTTTGTACGTCACATGGGGGTTCCTACCTTTATTATAACCAAATTATAGATAAGTATTCATATTTCTGTGCATATGGTAGCATTTTTAGCCTTCCCATAACCGTCAGTCTCCCGATTGGGACAGTCCTTTTCGGTCAACAAAATCTGGGACAGTCCTAACATCCCTCGGAGCAAGCTAAACTGAGCCATGTTAGGACCGTCCTTTTCGTTATAATTGCCAAATTATAGATAAGTATTCATATTTCTGTGGATCTGGTAGTATTTTTCCCCTCCTCACTCCTGTGTGAGACCGTTCAGTAATGCTCAGTCGCCTCTTCTGGTGTTAATCTAATGGACACATCAGACTCAGGTTTCTATTTGCACCCTGCGTGCCGCATACCGCATGCCGCACCGATCGCTACATGGACCGATCGGAAAATGCATTCGCATTCGCATGCCGCATATCACATATCGATTTCAAGGCGTTTCGATTTTTTGTCGCATTCGCATTCGCATACCACATACCGCGTGTTAGGAATGCGCCCTTAAGTCAGTATAGTCAAAAGTAGGCCACACAAAAAAAAGTGGTCATCGTCCCAGCCGGTGCCAGAAACATCGGCCGCCCCTGATTTTCTTTGATTTTTTTCTCTTTTTTTTTTTAACTAAAAAATGCGTCGGGCTAGCAGCAATTCAACTTGTTTGTTAATTAGCTCATAATTTCCGAATTCTGGTTGATCCGGTGGGAAGCCCGAGACGCTCACATCACCCGGCAGCGCATGCGCCGCCTCCCCTCCTCCCCATCACCCTGCTTGACCTGCATTTGGGTTTCAGACTCAAACGTCTATGGATTTTACCTCCTGCACTCCCGCTTCCACCCACGAATCAACCACGTCACAAAGCAACAAAGGACTCAAAAAGGCACCCACATCAAAAAGCATCATGCAAAGAACCCGGAGAGCCACAGCTCCTAGAGGCCGCTCCGCAAAGTTCGCCACTAGGAAAGCAACCACCATGCCACAAGCCGACCCGAGCGAGTCTAGCGGCTCGCAAGATGGGGGGGGCCTCCCCCCAGCCCCCAGCCCGGCAGTCGGCCCACGTAAGGAAACCGACGGCAAAAGCAAAGCAAGCCGACGGATTATTGCGGACGCAGGCCTCCATCGACGCCATCGAGAAGCGATGGGGCCTCCTGGAGAGGCAGGCGGCCGAACACAGGAGGGAGGTGACCGAACACAGATCGGAAATGGCGGCACAGAGCAGGGTACTTGTGGAGGCCGCGCTAGCCGCCACCGCCGCAAACGCACGCTGCCGGCACGCATCCAGATCCCCGTCCATGCCACGCAACTCGCCAACATGGCCCCAACGGCCGGCGCATGAACGGCACTGCCCCAGCCTGGTGCAGTCGCTCTCACCGGTTTCCCCCTCGCCCGCCCCGGTTAGAGGTCGCACCGGATCACAGCCGGGTCGCGACGTCCAGATGAGTCTGGTAAGCGTTTGGTCTTCACCATTGCCCCCGCCCCGACACCGCTCCCAGCGCCGAGACAACACGCCCCCGGCCGGCGCGCCCCGCACAACCGACAACATGATGATGACGCCTATGGCAGGGGTGCTCGCTCAACGGCGAGGAGGCGGTCCGCTTGATCGTGGTGGCGGCGGACGGCAGATCACACGCAAGAAAGAAAGGTATTCCCACAAAATACTTGTTTCTGTATGATCTTGTAGAGCCGGAGGATGAGAGGAAGGCCATAAAGAAGGGGGAGGCGACTCGGGAGGAATATACCTTAGGGCTCAAGCAACTCGAGTACCAGCGCGCCTTCCCGGCGAGCGGCTTGGAGGCCCTATCCCGCCACCAGGAGATGGTCGCGCAGGATAACTGCACACTGGCGTGGTCGGTGTTAAGAAGATACTCTGAAGACATCTTCCCAGAATAGCCGACAGCAGGTTTCCTGACGGATGGAAGGACACTGCAGCGATCAACGCCATCCAAATTGAGATCATCACGATGGCAGGCCACGCCCCCACTGCCTCAGCCGCCCCGGCCGACCACCAGTCCGGGAAGCAGCAGAAGGCCGGCGCCGACCCTCGCAACCAGTACGACAAGGCGGCGATGGGTGCCCCATGCCCAGCTTGGAACAAGGATCCCGGTTCATGCGACAAAGCTGCGAAAGGAGAGTCGCATGGATCGGGCGCCCAAAAGATAGCGCACGTCTGTGGCTACTGCGCGAATGTGCGCAGAATAGTAAACAACCACACCGAGGTGATTTGCTATTCCAAGAAGTCAAGGGATCGACCCGGCAGGACCTCACAACGGGATTTTTAGCACACCGGCGGGAGGACAAAACATGCATGCCCCGCCGTACCACTGACGCCCGACAGGTACAACGCCCCCCGACTAACTGTAAGGCGGCCCACGGCACCTAACCTTCGCAGTTATTGACATTGCCCCGGCCCCGAGTGGCTTCAACCTGGATTCCCCGCTGTGACGTCACGGCCTCAGCCGGTCCCCGGCGGGCCGGCAACCACCATAGGCCCGAGGCGCGCACGCTGGAACAAGCGAAGGGAAACGCTACCGATGACGTCACGCCGGGCGACCCAGCTGGCTCCCGGTGGCGCCCCCCAGCAGGAACCACCAGTACCCATGACGCTCACATCACCCGGCAGCGCATGCGCCTCCTCCCCATCACCCCGCTTGACCTGCATTCAGGTTTCAGACTCAAACGTCTATGGATTTTACCACACCCAGCCTCCCTCTATTTTAGCCCACCACGTAGTGGTCGGCTCCCGGGCCTACCTCCTCGGGCTCCCAGGTCCTCCCGACTCCTTCCGCCGACATAGAACAGGTGGACTAAGCTGCTGAGGGACTGTCATCTAACCCTCACCTTTTGACTATGTACTCTTGTTTGCTTTAATAAACCCTTCTTTACTCCCCCTCATTGTCTCGGGCTTCCTCTGTCCGGATCTATACATGATTGGTTTGACTCGGCTAGGTTTCAAACCCAAGAGTTCGAATCCCATGACCTACCAGCACGGTCCTTAAAAAGAGCTGTGTCGAGTCCTGAGAAGTCCTTGAAAAGTCATGAAAAACGCAATCTTATAAATTGTGGGTACCATGCTCTAAATATATTTAGTCACATATAATATATTATTTTGTAAATGCTATAGGTAAGTGCTACTAATTTATAATGTTAAATGCACTTAAAACTCGTTAAATACCATCTTTCACATATCTCATTGGTTGGCTGAACGTTATATTAGAAGACAAACCATTGTGTATTGTATTTTATTAGTAATTCAATGAACGCAACACAGTAAATACAACTGGCTCTTATCTCTGGCTGGCATAGCAAAAGCCCCAAGCCAGCTGAATGGGAGTCAGTCCAGACTATCCAGACACAGCGCAACTTGCATATCTGTTGCTAGTCTCTCCACCACAGACTTTAAATACTCATGAACCGTGCGAGACTGTGGCCCCTCCTCGGTAATCTAAATGCCTTACTATCTTTGGGTCCCGGACATTGGTATTCTAGGTAAGAAAACTGCATACAAACGCATATCTTTAACCTTAGCCACTGGTATCTTGTGCACTGTTTCTTTAAATTTTTAAGTTTTTGATTCATGTACCAGGATCATTAATCCCCACTCATGAAATTCCAAATCTCCCCGCACAATGTGTGATCAGACAATGTGATGTGACCGTTCCTTAGAAGTCCTTGAAACGACAACAGCAGAGTGGCTCTTACAGCAGTGTGAGCTAAATTATCACCAAAGTTTTCAAACATTCTGATAAGTAATGAAGACAGTAAAGGCGCAGCCTGCCATACAACTTCCCCCTTTAGACGCTTTATTCCTAACATACATTTTTTAAAGCAGCAGTTTGTATAGTCAATAGGAGTCAGCTCAAGATCTCTCAAGTGATTATTCAATGCGCTTAAGGGGAGACACGGGTGATTTTTGGGTGATTTCCATATCTCAAAAACTATAGAGCTTTGAAAATTGGAGCACATATTCTTTGTATCAAGAGAAGCATATCTGCAGAGTTTCAAAGCTCTATCTTGAGTAGGGGTCATATGATGAAGGATCTTGCAATAAAGAAAATCTAAATTTTACCCCCTCCAGGAAGTATACTGAATGTGCCTAGATTTGCCTGAATCAAGTTATTATATGAAGAACTGGTCCAGTTGAGTGCAATAAGGTGGTTTGTGAATGTATATATGTCATTACCAACATGTCCCTACATGACAAACCAGAGGTAAAAGAAATTCAATGGTCAATTTTTGTGTTTCCATCCCTAGCTCTTGAACTATGAAAGATACAGTGTTTTTAACCATCTTATTGCACTCAGCAGCAACCTTTACATAAGACTGCCAAGTTTAAACTTTCTGCTACAATTATAACTTACATTTTTAGAGAGGGCAAATTGGCAAAACTCTGGGAAAAGCAGTTCTGAGAAAACGAGCTTCAAAGTTCACAAAGTGTTTCTTTCAAATGTTAAAGTCCAGTATCATCATCTAGAATTCCATATTATATACACAAATATCCAGTCATGTAATTATCTGTCCAAAAAAACAAGAAGTTTTTCTATATGAATACACCAAAAACCAGAAATCCCCAGTTTGACCGAAAGTCATGTTCCGATCACCCGTGGCTCCCCTTAAATAGTTTATTATCGATGACACACACAAATTCCTGGCCAAATAAACCATATATAAGCATACCTGATCCATATCGCAGGGGTATGGCGAGATATAATCATCAAATGTCTTACACAAGTTTAAATAATGTTGCAACTGGTTGCGCTCAAATTTCTTATGCTGTCCGACAGAAATAGAATAGAATAGAAATTCAACAATCAACTATCTCGTGACAACACAGACATTTTGTTACATCACTATCACGTATCGTTGCGATGCTTTGAAATTTGTCAAGCTTACTTTAATTGTAACATATCACATTTGAGGCAGTGTTAATGTGCACCGATTGAAAGTCACAATTATGTGAAAATTACAGGAAAATGTCATGCAACCACCTCATCACCACTTTGTTGTTAGTCCTATCCTTCCATTTCCCTCCCCGACGAATACTGCATGGCAGCGGCCACATTTCTAGAATGTTTATATTTACTGATACACAACCTGGATCAGCAGAGTCCATCAAATGGTGTCCTAACCAGTCAGTATTCCTACCGGTCAAATCCTTATCAAAGTAACCGGCAAACTGTCAGATCCATGCAAGGCTTCGAAACCTTTTAGCGACTCATCCGTGTAAACACGTATAACTTGGGAACTAGGTGACAAGATACTCGCTTTACCATTTAACACGGAAGCAGATTTCATTGTGGTGTTCTCTGTGGCAGAGTGGTTAGAGTGTCTGACTTTTTTCTAAGTCGGACTCCTAATCTGAAGGTTGGTGGTTTGACTCCCTGTGATTCCCTCACATCTTTAACCGAGTCTGGCCTATTAATACAAAACCAATCAGTGCTAATTCTGTAAAGTGACAGAGTCACCGGTAACAATGGACATATTCGACTGGGCCTTTCCATGCAAATATCAAAATATTTCTTTACAAATTCCTATTCGCTGGGGCCGGAAGTGGGTTTCTATATGTATGATTCGAATGTGTCTTGTGGCTCCATCCACAAGGTCATGTGGTGTATTTCAACATGGCTGATATGGAAAGCTTGAAAGATTCAGTAGCTTCAGCAAATCAGAGCTGTTCTTTTCCATTGCAAATGGCGGCCCCCATTGGGCAATTTGCAATGGAAACCAACAGCTCTGATTGGCTCTTTTTGATTGCAAATGGAAAAGAACAGTTCTGATTGGCTGAGACCACTGAAGCCATTTGACTGGTCCTCTTTGCATTCGTAAACCAAGTTCACTGCGCAGGTCGGCAGAGCCTAAATTTTGCGGATGGAAAGGTTCTAGTCGAATACGTCCATAGTCAAGCTTTTTTTCGCCGCCTCCCCCCATGCCCATGCTCAGTATTGACTATCCAAGTCTCACTCAACATAGCCGACATAGCGCATTCCTGTCCTACCGTGTTCACACTGTTGTCCTTCCCAACACATACTCCATAATTTCCCTTGCATAATATAGCAAATGCCAACTGACCTGCACTCTACTATTTTGGCCGGTTGCCTGCGGTCCTGGCCTACTTGCCCTACTTCTCAGCTCACCCCGGGCTCACCATAGAAGCATAGAACATATCAGAGTATATATATAGTGGGATTAGAACCAACCAGGTACAAACGACATGCTCAATAATATTTGTATTAATAATATTTATACTACACAACCACAAGTCTGAATATTTAACAATGTTGGGGTAGTATATCTGTAACAAAAAGCATTGACTACCCCTAAGTTATTGGCAGAATAAAATGCAACAATAAAGCTCATTATCGCACCACTACACGTGATCGGGCGTGTTGACCGAATCGGTAGAGCATGGGCCTCGCATGTGGAAGGTTGAGAGTTCGGTTCCCAGTCGATTCAAACCAATGACATATACTTGCTACTTGTTGCTTCCTAGCCTGCCGCTAGGCATTAATAGGAGAGGACAAGGACTGGTTAGCTCAGTGTCAGGATAATGTGACTGAGTGGGATATCAGGTCATGGTGCAGGCGGCCTGATTTCCCACTGGGTACCCATCCTAATATGACCTTAGATGTTGCCCGGATGTAAAACTCGAACAACCAACCAACCAACCATTATCGCGCCGCACTCCATATAATTAACTGCATCACGATCTGGTGGCCTGTCTGGTCCCCTAGCCTTCTTCCCACTGCAAACATGTTTTTTTGTGGGTTAAAAGAAATGTCTCCAAATATATTGTTAAAGACACAACCACTCATCTATCACAGTGTACACGCCTTGGTTTTTAGATTTTTTATTCCAAGACGGTTATTGTGATTAATTCTGATAGGTAAGTTGCACTGCAACGGTAACATTTGATGGCAAAATCAGCCAATCAGAGATGATATAGATGACCTTTACGTGAAGCTGCTGAACCTTTTATTCTGATGCTCGATTTGTTTTGTTTTATGATTGCAGGAAAAACGACGCCTTTCTGAAGCGGCTTGAAAGGGGCGGCAAATTCTGAAGCATTTTCTTCTTCTTTTTTGTAGCAGAAAAGGTGAATTGGGTGAATTTTTAGAAGCAGCATAATCCAATGAACATTTTCTAAAACTGATCTAAATCTGACCCTACATATTCCACGTATGGTACTGGTGCACTTATTGAGCATTTATTGCTGCATAGAAGGGAACAAAGACAATCTAATAGAACCTGTTACTGCTGAAACCTATGGTGTCCAGCATTTCAGTGTGGTCACCCGATTAATTTGGTATGTTTTACTTCAGATATCTATAGGTTTGCATAATATGTTGATTATAATGACCAACCTAATATAGTTTGGTCGTTCTTTGAAACTGGATACCACATATTTGATGTCCATGTTATGTAGGACATAATACATCATTATTGTTGCCTTTTGTTATTAAGTATGTTAGACATACTAAATGCCTTTAATCTATCCCACAAAACATATTAAAAGTATGTTTATATGATTTTGTGCTAAAGTGAAAATATGAAATTTTACACTAAAATTTACACAACTTGTTTCTTTTTCAACTTTGTTTAAACTGTTTGTTTGTAAGACATCATTTTGTTTGTTTACAGGGATGAAAGATCTCCGCGATTTCGCGGATTTCCAGGATTTTTCCTATAACTATAAGTGTATACTAATACATTGTTCAAACGCCGCAGCACTATAAGTGTATTCTGATACATTGTTTTATGCTGCAGCACCATCAGCGTATACTAATATGTGGTGCAGACGCTGCAGCACTATTAGCTTATACTACTAATAAATGCTTCAAACGCCACAGCACTATCAGAGTATTATGCTAATACATGATTCAAACACCCAGCACTGTCAGCATATACTACTAATACGTGCTTCAAACACTGTGCTATCAGCGTATAGCAATATATATATAACCCAAATTCCGGGAATTGTCCACGCTTCCCTGACAATGCTAAACCTATGGGAGAATATCAGTATTTCGGCTTTTTTCCCCCAGAGACCACTTTCATCCCTGGTTTAACTCTAATCAAAGGAATCTAGTTTGAATGTGTTGTGTATGTTAAAAATGATGTTCTTGATGTGTCATTTTTGTGTATTTAATTTCCATGTTACATAGGACATATTTTCCTATTATTATTCATTATAAGATCAAAATCAAAAAGTGAAATGGCTTCTTTTTTTTTCAACAATGACACATACACAGTATGTAAAGCTTCATAGGAAAATAGATTCTGAAATCGTTTGGAATGTTTTCTGCTATTATTTGGGATGCTTTCAGGTTTCGCTTCCATGTCACAAAAGTGGTACCCAGCTTCAGAGAACGACCCAGTTATCTAAGTAAATATGGCAGCAACTAAAATCCATCGGATTGTGCAACTTTAACACATATCATTATGTCATGTGTAAGTCATTGTTATGATCCAGGGTCCAAGCCTTATTCAAACAGACATTGCCATATAACTTATAAGGCAATTTTTTATTTTGTTTAAAATGCTTTTCCATGTTTTGTTGCATTCGCATACTGCATATCATGTATATGGAATCTTAGCTTATGATTCAGAAACGAGTCTAGTGATACTTTTAATTTTTTTAATTTTTTTATTGAGGCTGTATTTATACTGTCCATAACATATAAGCCTGGGTACCCAGGCTTGTTTTCAATGCTGGCCAGTTGTAGTGTTGGTGTTATCTTACCACACAGTAGCTGCTGATAAGTTATTTGATTGCCTGCATTTCAGTAGGAGATAGATAATTGGTTGGTATGGTTACCCAGACAGCACACAGCCGTCGGGCCGACGTCGGCTATTGGTCGCACCGTCGCGATCGACTTTCCACCGTCGGGCCGCCGTCGGGCCACCGGTGGATTTCCGACGTTAGGGTTCAATCCCTTTCCACTTTTGAGCCACCGTCGGGCCGCCGTCGGGCCACCGGTGGATTTCCGACGTTGGGAATCAATCCCTTTCCACTTTTGAGCCACCGTCGGGCCGCCGGTGTTGTTCCGACGTTAGGGTTCAATCCCTTTCCACTTTTGATTCACCGTCGGGCCATCGTCGGCTCGACGGTGGTGGGCCGACGCAGGTTTGCATTCATTTTCCACGTCTGGTACACCGTCGGGCCACCGTCGCCCCGACGGTGGTGTCCCGACCTTAGGTTTCAATCCTTTTCCACTTGTGAGCCACCGTCGGGCCACCGTCGGGCCGCCGGTTGATTTCCGACGTTAGGTTTCAATCCCTTTCCACTTTTGATTCACCGTCGGGCCATCGTCGGCCCGACGGTGGTGGGCCGCCGCAGGTTTGCATTCATTTTCCACGTCTGGTACACCGTCGGGCCATCGTCGGCCCGACGGTGGTGGGCCGCGCATGCGCAGTTCTTAAAATTTGGATTTCAGCTCGAGTCGCCAGCGGAACACGTGCGATCGTTGAGCAGCGTTCTTTTTCTACCAATAACTCCAGAAATACCAGGAATTTTAAGGAATTATTTAACAGGTATGTTTATTAATATGTTTAGATTATTTTGTAAAAGTTTTGTAATTTATTACGAAGTATTAATGGAATTATTCGTGTTAATACGATTTGAATTATCCGATATGGTTTGTTTACTTCGAATCGCCACCGGAACACGTGCGATCGTTGAGCAGCGTTCTTTTTCTACCAATAACTCCAGAAATACCAGGAATTTTAAGGAATTATTTAACAGGTTTGTTTATTACTATGTTTAGATTATTTTGTAAAAGTTTTGTAATTTATTACGAAGTATTAATGGAATTATTCGTGTTAATACGATTTGAATTACCATGTACGGAATTTTGACGAAGAACCGCCATCTTGGTTTTTTCTGATTAAACACTGTCACTATAGTGTCAATACGTACAGACTATATTAAATTTATAAGGTATGGATTCTCGATTTCTATTAATTTTGAATAAAACTAATATTTTTTGCACCTGTAGGCTGTACGTACTGGCACTACAGTGACTGTGTCTTCTCGGCTCGTCGGGTCGACGGCGGCAGCCGCCGTCGAGTCGACGGTAGATGGTTGGACAAAACAACGTCGGCCCGACGGCTTTTGCCGCCGTCGCCCCGACGGCTTTTGCCGCCGTCGAGTCGACAGTGTTTGGTTGGACAAAACAACGTCGGCCCGACGGCGTTTGCCGCCGTCGCCCCAACGGCGTTTGCCGCCGTCGCCCCGACGGCGTCTGCCGCCGTCGCCCCGACGGCGTTTGCCGCCGTCGCCCCGACGGCGGGAGGTTGGACAAAACAACGTCGGCCCGACGGCGTTTTCCACCGTCGGGCCGCCGGAGCGGCCGCCGTCGGGCCGCCGTCGGGCCGACGACTGTGTGCTATCTGGGTAGTAATCAAATCCAGATGATTGTTTTGATTTAGAAAATTTGATACTTCATCTGACTATGCAGCTTTAACCAACGCACTCACAAGTGGCGCCACCTGTGCCTCCTGTTAGATGGAGCGAAAAGTACATGTATGAATCATTAAAGGTTACCTAAGGGGCCGTCCAAAGTTGACAACATTTTCAAGGTAGTACAAAAAGTACTACTTTTCCAAACACCCTCCTCCCTAAAGTAGTACACAACAGTATTTTACTACAGACCCAACTGGACCCAGATTGGGTGTCCAAATGAGATGAGAGGCTGCCTTCCATTTTGGTAAGTTATGGGATTCGAGCTCCCTGGCTCAGACCCTAGTCGAGTCAAACAAAGAAATTGACACTTGTCGCTACTTAGCCTGGCATTCGGCATTACTAGGACAGGGCAAGGAACAATGGAATGAGGAAGACCAATTGTTTGTGACTGAAAATTCCCCTGCTTAAAGTTGCATATAGTCCGATGGCTATTGAATTTTCCCCTAATTATGTTTCATTGGACCATGCAACTTTAATCAACTTATGTGCAAAATCGCCGAAAAATATCGACGTTTTGTTAAATGACAAATCATACTTTACTGTCATCCCCCCCCCCCCCCCCCCACCCTGTCGTACGCTTTGTACGACCGTGAAGATGTTGACAACCCCGGATGGCCCCAAACAGGTCCTATAGAGCAATGCTTTATTCCGTCATAATACACGCTATTGTCATTTAAGCCTCTTTTTCTTTTCTTTTTGTGATGGATGTATTTATACTGCCCATAACGGTTAAGTCGAATGACTTGTTTTCGCCGCCGCCTTGCCCATAGTATATAACCTCCTGATGAAACTATTCCTCCTATAGCAATGGAGTAATGGCATACACAATAAAATGGAATCTCGTCATGTGAGTATTTATAGCTACACAGTCCGATGGAAGCATTACATTTTCTAATTCAAAACAATTATGTAGATTGAATCTAGGTAGATTCCAGTGCATTTATTTAGCATGTGTTTCTGCATAGAATCAAATACTGAATCATTTTAATACAACCTGTTACTGCTGATGCCTATGGGGTGTAGAGCTTTGACGTGTTTGCCCACATTAATTTGGCATGTTTGCACTTGTGTATTAAAATTTTATGAATATATATATATATATATAGTATAGTTATACGAATCTTACCTGGGTACAGATGATGGATAACTGTTGTTTTCCCGAGGTACAAGCATCGGATAGTCGTGGGCTAGGGAGAAGGAAGCACATCTGGGTCCAGCAATCTTTACCTACTTATTCAGGATAAAAATGATCTTAAACTTATATGGATACTTCAATGTTTTCATCTTGGCACAAGCAAACGTAATAGTTGTGGCAGGGTTGGGTGGGCGGGCCCTAGATGACGACTATCCAAGGCTTGTACCTTGGGAAAACAACAGTTATGAGTAAGCGTGTCGCTAGGCCGATTGACTTCTCTACTAGTTTGTTGTAATGTTTTGCAAACGATCTAGCTGTCTAACAGCCTGCGTGTGCTAGGATCTTCTTAACAGAGATCCCCAGCTGTCGTGCCTTTGAGACCATGGCTCCTCTTGTTGAATGAGACGCATATCATCCTGTATCAATGCCTGCGGCCTTAAGCACATTAATAGTCCATCTTGCGAGTGTGTCTCTCGAAATGGCTTTGTGTGGTTTAATAAAACTCACCAAAAGTTGTCTTGAATTCCTAATTCCCTTTGTCTTGGATATATAGTCCCGTATGGCTGATACTACACAAAGGCGTCGGGGAAACTATTCACATGCACTGTGGACAATGGGTCCCCAGTGCGGTTTGATTTTAGTAATTGTTTTAAATCAAACGTCGCCTCCTTGCGATCTATCACCAGTCCATCTAGAGACAATGCTACAATGGTTTGTCCCCTATGTCCGGTGACTAGCAGTAGCAGAACTGCTAACTTAAAACCTAACTGTTTAATTTCTAAATGATTACTCGGCCATGATTTAAACAGTTTAAAGACAACTGAAACATCCCAAAATCGATTATATTTTGGTTTTGGCGGATTCCTCTCATATACCGATCTCATAAACCAGTGAATAACCTGCTGTTTTCCCACTGTTTGTCCATTCACTCTTTTGGGAGTACTATCGACAATGCACATGTAGCAGCGTTAATCACTCCAAAACCTAAGCCTTCATCCTCTAGCATCCGCAAAAATCTAACTACTTGTGCTATCGTAGGCTTTAAAGGCTTGACCTTTTTTTACTAAACAATGCAGTCCCCACTTCTTCAAATAACTAGGATATAATTTTATTGTTCCCTTCCTCCACCCATGCGATAGCAGCCTGTTGCGTAATTTTATCTAAACCAAACTGCTTCAAATAATTACTTAGAAAGGAATGCCAGAAGGGGTGTTGTTGACACGTCTCCATGAATCGTGAGCGGTCCTTGATGTCCCAGATTTCCGCGTGCTCGTGGGAATCTGAGTGTGGCTTTCGCTCCCAATGCCACTGCTGCCAACCATGGCTGTGTGTCCCACTTGGGCATGATCAGAATTGCATGTGTTCGATCCATTCTGATCTTCCTGGCCACTATGCTGATAATGCTGAATAGTGGGAAAATATAATAACAATTATTTTCCCAAATTAATGAAAATGCATCCACTTGCCAAGCATTAGGCTCTGGATGCCATGAGACATATTTATTTATCTTATAGTTCTTTCTTAATGCAAACAAGTCTACCTTTGTCTGTCCCCATTTTTGACAAATTTGTTAAAAAATAGTGTCATTCAATGACCACTCCAAATGATCATGGAAATGTCGATTCTTTCTGTCTGCTAACGTGTTCTGACTACCTGGGATATATGCTACTGTTAGCCAAACATCATGTTCCTGTGCCCAATTCCAAATTAACTTTGCTATTTTATTACACGGCTTGGACTTAGTCCCTCCCATGTTCCGAATTTTTTTTTTTGTTCAAGTGTTTTTATTCCTCTGAATAACATGTTGTCAGTGCTAATGCACTGGTCTTCCAGCCCTAATCACAATTGCCTCTACACAGTAAACAAATCTACAACAATATACAAATAGACAATTACAGGAAAATAAGCAAAACATCGTTACATGAGTGATAGTTAAAGAACAAGATAAGAAAAATAGAAACACATGCGGGGAGGTAACTAAGTTAGACTAGTATGGTAGGCGTTAGTAGGGGGTGGGGCACAGCTGGTTATCTTTCTAGTAGTAACATACTCTTTGAAAGGGTGATGGGGGATGTAGGGTGGGCCTTTGTGATTGAACTTACGTTCATGGTAATCTCAGGTGGGGCCTATTGAGTTAGTAAGTACGTTAATATTGATTAATCATGTACCTCAGTAGGATCCAACTACAATCATTTCCAGGCTCATTCCATTGAAGATGAGTTTTTGGTCTAGTTGGCCGCTACTGGTTGGGTTTACAGTGTTTGTTTGGGGGTGGGGGAGCGGGGGGACAGGGAAAGGAACGGCAACACCGACCCAGTGTATCCGACCCAGTAAATAATGTAAGCCATTGCGGTAGTATTGTCCGTCAAAATTCTGACATGGAATTTCGGTATGCGGATTAAACTACATAACCACAAATAAACCGCTCTTAACTCCAGAACATTAATATGGTCTGAAATTTCTTCCTGTAACCATCGGCCTCCAGTTGCTAAACTGTTCCGATGGGCCCCCCCATCCTTCTAACGATACATCTGTCGTAGCTACAGTGTTAGGTTCACCCATGCGTATCGGATTTGGAGAGGATTTAATATGTTTAAACCACCACTCAATATCCTCTAATCCTTCTGCTGAAATAGACATGTTTCGTTCAAAATTGCCCTTCGTACGGGCTAATGCTAAATTCTTATCTATCTCTAACGACTTAATGTGAGCTTTCCCATATAAAATAGCAGGGGCATAGGCTATCATAATACCGATAAGCATGGCGACCTGCCTACAAACTTGTCTAGTTTCTGTTCCGTCAGTGACATCTGTTCAATGTTTAACAAAAATCCCAAACATTTTAGTTGGGTTAAATACTGACTTTTCCTGATGGATATAAAATCCTAACCTAGTAAAGGTTTCACAAAGATCATTCACTACGTTCTTACAGTCTACCTTTGACTGTGATGCTATAAAAGAATCGTCAATATATGGGAACAAAATATGGCCTTTTCTCGCCATAACTGAAAAAATTGGTTTAAGCACCTTAGTAAACAAGCGAGGGGCACACACAAAACCATTTGGCATACACGTAAATTCATACAGCTGTTCATCCCAAACAAAACGCAGAAATTTCCTATCCGCTTTATAAATAGGGATCGTGTAATAGGCATCTCATAAATCCACACTAGCCAGCCAAGAACCTTGTGTTATCAAATCTCATGCTGTCTCAAGAGAAAACATCTTAAAATGTTTATATTCGACCATCTTGTTTAGTCTTGTTAAATCTAAAATCATCCAAACATCCCCATTGGGTTTCGGGCGGGAACAAATATTTGAAATAAATTCCCCTCTCACATGGTCTACCATCTGTATTATGCCTTTCTCACAAAATGTGCACACCTGTTTAGCTAGTGTCTCTCTCTCATTGATATCAAAACGATAGGGGAAAGGAATTGTATCCTGCACCGGTAACTGGGTAAAGGGAATACGTACCCCCTCTACAATACTTAAAACGGTTAAGTTGTCAGTAATCAAATGCCACTCGTCTAAGCAATTTTTAACATTGCCAGCGTGAAATGTGCTTACAGGTGTTTCTGTGGCCTCGGAGGTTTGCGTTTCTACCTCTACTTGTTCCCTGGTCGGTGGAACGGCTTGCTGAGAGTGTACTCCCTCTTGAACGGCCTGTTGCCATCGCTCCAGCCATATGGCTGGGACTGCCCTCGGCCTCTTGGCTGGAAACCGTACGTCGGGCCGGACGGCTGCAAAAATCCGCCCGGCCTCGTCGGAAATGTGTATTGGCATCGGTGGTCTTTTTCTTCGCATCCATATGCTTCCCGCATTTGGACCCAGTTTCCACCTCTTTAAAGAGGTACTGGAGCTGCCCTCCAAACATCTTGGATTTATCCAGTGGCTTTCCCTTCACTGGTTTAGGCGGAAGGAAAAGAGTATACTCTTTCCTGTCATTGTCCACAACCTTCTTCGAGTATGCCACCTCCTTACCTGCGTCCGTACAGACAGCTTTAAAGATGTTCTCAAAGCATCTGTATGACAAGAAATTACTTGTTGCGGTCAACATGGCTATCCCCATGTCCATGGTCCTGGCCAAAGACGAGAACTTATTCTCCGTCTGCATCCGATTGGCCACTGGCGCAATCGCTGTCAAGGCCCCCAGGACTCCCTTGTGGACCGTATGTAGCACTGCTTCAAACTTTTTATGGTCCTCATTTAGGTGGACATCTCTGTCCATCTCTTTAATGATGGTCTCTCGGATCCCCTTGATCCCTGTCAGTTTCTCACCAAGCTTAGTGATTACCTCAGTGGGCTTAAAGGTATTAAAGTGCCCTTTAATGATCTCCAGCATCATAGTTGTCGTTAAGACTTTCTTAGCCTTCTCGACCACACACTTCTTCCTGACTTTGCCTCCTATCTTCGCATATATACCGGTACGCTCAGTCTCGGAGTCTGACTCTGTCGATGACGAGTCAGAGGAAGAATCCGAAGATTCTTTCTTCTTCTTCGTGTGGTGCTTCTTGGTCTTCTTCTTCTTGACCACCTTTTTCCTTGCCTTGGTGTATTCATCTCTTGATGAACCCACCACCTTCTTTGGCTTTCTCTTCTTTTTCAAAGGAGGTGGGTCTGGAGATGAGTCCACTGCAGGAAACTCATCCTCCGAAACGTCCTATCAATCAGAGTCCTCCGGTTGTGGAAGAGGCCTCCTCCTCCAGCCTGGCCTCGAGGAGAGTAGTCATGCGGGATTCCCAATCCAAAGGGACCACCACGCCCACTATGTCCACTCCAGTGTCAACATCCGGGTCTGACATGGCATGCGCACCGCCTTCAGGCGACGGTGGAACCGTCACCACCGGAGATGAATCATACTCCTCATCCGGGCGGGCTGCTGCTGCTGGCGCTGCAGGCTTACTTCACTTTGTAGCCATCGGTAGTCTGTAACAATCGAAAGAAAGTTACTATTAACCCAACAAACATCTCTAAATGTCACAACAGGTTATATAAACCACAATATGTGCATCTAGTGGTATTGGATAACGTAGGTACGTGGTTAGAAACCAAAACCATACATGGGGTAGGGACCAGTATACTGGTAGCCTCCCACACTCTCTGTCCCGTACACTTCTCCCACCTGTGGCTACTGCACAACAATTTGGAGAAAATGCTACGAAACTCGTAGGTACGCCTAAAAAATGTGGGCAGTCTATGAAAGAAACCCAGGACAATTTCCAACGCGAATCCATAAAAGAAACCGAGGAAAATTCCCAATGTGATGTGGCTCCAGCCAACATCGCTCTCCGTTCGGCAACGGGCGGCATGTAGAACAATGGAAATAAATTTGCTTTGTTCTATTGGTGTTCTAGAAATCTAAAACACCCATAAAAGTTAACAACCACATCACAAAGTTCTAAAAACTTTGCCAAAAGATGCTACAAGGCATCATAAACAATGTGTACCATTGTTAAATCAGTACTTACAGTTAAAACCTTGTCGTAGATCAAAAACTGCCGGAGCAACTCAACGAACATCCTCCGATCGTGAGTTGATTCTGCTAATTGCTGGACCCGGATGTGCTTCCTTCTCCCTCAGCTATGAGTACCTGAGGCTTAGTATCGAGGTAAAATATATATATATATCTCTATAACGTAAGCATGTGATATGAAGGTGATCGGAAATATAATACTCGCTAATTATTAATTCCAATAACATGATGTATACAAATAAAGAAATAAAACAGTTATCCCATGTTTCCTATAATTACGGCTTAGTTTTCGCAAATAAGTCAATGATGAGTCTGCAGGGTTAAATGCTACAATTCTTGTAAAATATTAGTTTTAGGTGGAAAAGTAAAACCGTTTGAAAATGCTATGTATGTCAACACTTGCAGGGTTCTTACTTCTGTACAAGTTCTAGTCTATAACCGTGTTCACACGGGAAAAGTTTAAAGCGATTTAGACAAGGCGAATCATATGAATCGATTTAGTTTGAAAGTGTTTCGCGTTCACACGGGCAGTGCTTTGAGTCGGTTTAAGGCGGAAGTGGATATCTGCGCATAAGCAAGTCCAGACTAACCAGCGTCAGTTTCGGTTAGTCGACGTCGGCACGAGAGAGTGTGGGTTCGACCTACATCTGTTTTGACTGAATCGTATTGTTTTGGAACGGTCAAAACTTCTGCTGGGCAGTGAAACCCTAAAAATAAATGATGAAAAAAATATCTGTGCACAGCTAGCAGTTTCATAGAGCAAATTTACTGGAAAGTGAACACACTCAGGTCTCGACTGTCACGTCCTTAATCCGCCTCAAGTAAGTCGGTTGCGTTCACACGGGCAAAATAAATCGACTCACAGAAATCGACTCACGTAATCAACCTCCACAAGTGGTTTCCATTATCTGGATAACAGGAATCGATTCAGCCCTAATCCGACCCAGCCGCCCGTTCACACGCGAAATGTGCGTCAAACTAGGCAAGTCGATTTCTACGAATCGATTTACATTGCCCGTGTGAACACGGCTTAAAGTGCACTGCAACATACAGGGTTTCATGGTAATGTAATTCTACACTACATGCATTTAGGTAAGCAAGCGATTCCCCATTTTTCTTTATGCATTAATGTCATTGGACAGACCAGACAGCCAAAGGAGTTAGGGAGGAAACCAAGTAATGTTTTTATTAACCGACCATAATGATACAGCCATTACCGTACTGGTCCATATTAGCTGCTGTGTTAGAATTAACAGTTGCTCACCATACGTAGGCTACAGCGCGTACTTGTGAAGACGAACAAACAATATATGGGGCCTATATATTATAGTGGTATGCAGGTATTGCAATACCTCAGGGAGTTTAACGCCCCTGCCCTGCAAAGTTGTAAACCACTGCCTTGTGGTACAGGTTCTTGACAGAACCGAAGGCTAAGGGAGCAAACCCTAAACAGAAAACCATGTCACTGTGGCAGCATTAAGGGCGGTTGATGTATGGAACTCCCAACATCTCCCGACCAGCCACTGCAGGGACAAATAGTTTTGCGCCTGTCTTGACATGTTCTTGCCGGTGTGAAACCTCTATTTGCTCCCCGAGAGAGTGCCGCTGGTAACTTGCAAAAGCCAGCAGCACTTCAACACTTTTGCAGGCAGCTTTCATGAAATGTACAACCGCACAAAGGAGAGCGGCAGTCAAGTAATGAAAGCAGTCTTTGTCGCATCGCGACCGACTGCATGATGATGATGATGATGATGATATATTACGTACCCGCCAGTACTTGTTCAACCACTGAAGTAAGATTAACTACCACCCGGTCCCTCTACACATAAGAAGTGAGGAGAGTTGAGTCAAAGAGCCGTGCCTCCTTTCCCTGTGGTGACCAGCCAGAGACAATGACGGAGTAAGAGGTAGAAGGTGAAAAGCTGGCCGGTGTTGCAGTTTCTGCGGCATACCAGTTTGCGAGGGACACATCCATTCAAATGCATTGTCACTTTTGCTGTATTTTCTGTATGCAGATTGCTCACAACCATTGAGAATGCCTTGAGTTTTTAATTTGGTCCATAGTAGATAGACATAAAAATTAATGTGAATATGATATAAGTAATAGTATGAATACTACCATACTAGCCAATATCAAAATGTTGATCTACATACAGTAGTTTGTACCAATGCCTCCATATGGCAGACGTAAATCTGAGATCACTCTCTTCTATTTTTACAAGTCCCTGAATTATAACATTTTCTGATTTGTCAAGTCTAGTAATAAATTTAAAAGTTAGATTCCTGATAACAGCCTGGAAGGCTGGCACATCAATATTGGCAAACAGCTGACTAGCACTGTGATACCTAGGTAGCCGGAGTAATAACCTCATAATGTCATTATATGCTACATTCAGTTTTCTAATGCTATACATTCTATAGTTCCACCAAATCTGGGCAGTATACAAGGGAGTACACAAAGTTCTAAATAAATTTACCTTCACATCGGCTGTACACATATGAAATTTCCTGATGAGCATATTTCCTTGAGCATATAACTTGCGACACTGTCTATTAATATCCCTGTCATTTCTAAAGTCATCAGTCATAAAGTGTCCTAAGTACTTGACTTCAGTAGAGATTGACAGGGGAGCACCAGTTAACATAAGATCAGGAAACACAGTATCCTTGTCATATTTTGATTGAATGATCATGACCATACTTTTAATAGCATTGTATTTGATATCAGCTTCTATGCCATATTCAGAACATATATTAAGTAGCATTTGCAGTCCACTACTATATGGTGAGAATATTACCAAATCATCGGCATACATGAGATGATTTAGAAGTAATAATCCATTAATACATACAGTTTTACACTGATTTAACCTTTTCGACAGGTCATCCATATAAATATTAAATAAATAGGGGGACAATATCCCTCCCTGACGTACACCATTACTGACTTCGAAGGGTTCTGACATGGCATCACCCCACCTGACTACCATTGATTGGTGTGAATAGCAAAATATTAATATCCTGATGAGATAGCCTGAAGTACCACGCTGCACTAGTTTTTCAAACAGTTTTGCGTGATTCACTCTATCAAATGCCTTAAAGGCGTCAAGAAAACACAAGAACATAGTAGAATTTAAACTATGATACTTCTGTATAATCTCCTTAAGAGCATAAATGCACATATCTGTCCCATGCTTCCGCTTGAAGCCATATTGATTATCATTTGTTTTTAAATACAACTCCAGTCTATCTAGCAGTACATTTTCAAATATTTTTGACAAAATACTAGCAAGTGCTATATATAGGTCTATAGTTATCCTTACTGTTAATCCTTCCCATTTTGTCTTTAATTACTGGTACAAGAATAACAGAGATCATAGTATCAGGCAGAGTTCCATCTATGAGAAAGCCTGTAAGGCACATAGCTAACATGGAAAAAACTCTTGAGCTGGCATATTTGAGATGCTCTGCATAAATATTGTCAGCACCACAAGTCTTGTTACTATCAAGTTTTAATATGGCATCCCTGATTTCCTTAGCACCAACATTTATATCATGTAACACTATCAACATTACTGCATACACAGTTAAATAACTCTTTATAATTATTTTTCCAGAGCTCGGCTATCTTCTCACACCCTACCACACCCTCAATATTTGTGGGAAGTGGTGTTTTACTATTGTCTATCAATTTGACCTCTTTCCAGAATTCTTCTACATTGTTATTCTGCAGCTTAGTGGCTAAGGCATCTCTCCTCATAGCATCCTCATTGTATTTAATTTATCTTAAAGCATATTTAAAACGGGAATTTGTCCTCTTTTTCATTTCAGAAATACAACCCTGCCTGGGTTTACCCTGTTCCTTCCACAGTATGAAGGCTTCTCTTGCAGCTTTGTGAAGGTCTGCTACATGTACATTCCATCCTGGACGGCACTGAGTGTTACATTTAGGAAAATTATATAATGGCTTACTTGCCAGCTTAAGGGCCTCTACAATGTTTTCATAAAAACTACACAATTCATCTGCATGTTGAGAAACTTTACAATGCACATCTCTACACATTAGAGCATCTGTGGGTATTTTAACATTTTACAAGAGAGTTTCAGTATTTACACTATATTTATGAATCTCATCTTGTTTTATTCTGGACCAGTCTAATTTGCATTTATTGCAGCTGTTTGCAGTCTTTGACATATCAGGTACATTGTTTAAATTCAAGGTCATACCTACAGGTATATGATCTGTGGTGGCATGTTTATAATAAATTTCCATACTTTGTATTGCATCATGAGCATCAGATGAGCTAACACAGTGGTCCAGCCAGGAGACTGTCTCCCAGTTACTCACAAAAGTAAAGCTATCTAGTGGTAACAGTTGTTGACTTGATAGTACAAATCCATAATCTTGGCAGGAATTGAGCAAATGTTTAGCAAAAATAGAGTGATCATCCGAGATGTCAGCATTATAATCACCCATCACATATACACAAGTAGTATCTAGATCTTCAACAAAAGCTGATATATGAGCCATTCTATTAATATACTCATTTTCATTGTCATATGATTCATATGGCATGTAGACATTTATTATCACAATTTTCTTGCTATCAATATTGATTTCAATGCCAATGGCCCAGTCAACATTGAAGTGCAGCTCTTTTAATACATGTTCAATTTTTGTATTCCATAGAATGGCCACCCCTCCAGGGGCATGCCCATGTAGGATTTTATCTCTGTTGTCGATTGTTGATTCACCAATTCCATGAAAGTTTGTATGTATAGAGTTCAGGCCTCCCAGGTCCTGTTTGGTAAGCCAAGTCTCCTGTAGACAGATGATATCATGGTCTTGACACAGTTTCTCTAAAATTAATCTTCTGGTTTTGTCAGATTCAGATTGGCCGAGTTTCAGGCCCCTGCAGTTGTAGGTTACAGTCTTGAAAATATTTTAACTGTTCGCACCTTGTACAGGCTGATTAGGTCTCCTGGCCTCAACTCCTACCGCACCTTGCTTGTTGTTCTTGTCATTTTTATTGGGAAGACTCACCTCACCTTGATCACAGTTCCTTATGTTTACTGCTTCTGTACCATGGCGTGGTCTCCTCGGCTCATAGTACCTCCGCACAAAAGCACCTGTCGGCCAGATACTAGGGTCATATAATACCTTAGGGTCCACACATTCTGCTGTTACTTGGAATGAGGCAAATCGCTTCCTTTCCGTTTCAATCTTGCGGCATTGAATCTCCACGTTCAGCTTTCCCTTCAGGTAGTCTCTTAATGTGGCTGCCTCCAGGTCAGGTGTGAACTTGGTTGCGAACACATTCACAATCTTGGTTTGGACTGTGGCAATAGTTGTGATGTTGGCTGTGCCAACAAGTCCAGGTTTCTTCCTGTCTTTCTTCTGCACAATTCCAGACTGGTCAGGCTTATGGTTTGGTTGTACCTGTGGTTTCAGCTTCTTACGCTTCACAACATCAGTCCACGATGTAGTTACTTGCTCATCTGCATCTTGTCCAGGCCTAGCCTCATTCACACTAGTAGGTGTCTTCACAGATGTTTCTGTTGTGTTCTCCCTTGATGGTATACTGAGATCCTTGTAGAAGGGATCATCAAGGTGTCTTTCCAGTCATTTCATTCTGGAATCAACGCCTGTGGCATTTGCTGTCAGGTCAGCTATTGTCACATTTTGGCAGTCTACTGTAGCCTGCATGACATCTAATGCACTTTGTGTCTTTTGTATTTGGCTCAAAAGCATGGTTACATCTAGACTATCAAAGCTGATTGGTGGCAACTCGCCTAAGTCCTCTGGTGTACAGACAAAGATTGGGATGTCTGTCCCCTTTTCCTGCAGCACTTTGACCATGTCACGGGTGTGCAAAGTTGCAGCCTTTTCCCCTTTGTGTCCCTGATATCATGATGTAGCACAGAGGGTAAACAGTTTCTTCTTTGAGGCCTCAATGGCTTCCACCTTGTATGCACTCGTGATAACTTTTTCCAGTGTATCTTGAGTCATTACATTCAGCTTGTTCACAAGAAAACACAGCAGACCATCAATCACAATATCTTTTG